>BQNB010103878.1:0-20499 GCA_026074375.1 Tanacetum coccineum
TGCTTTGTCTTGACTAACTTCCAAAGAGTCTGCAAATCTTCTCTGTCAATTCCCTAAAGCATCCTGATCATAGAAGAATATATCTTAGAACTTTCATCTGCTCTTATCAATTGATAATGTGCCATTATTCTCTCTCTAAGAAGCTTGTATTCAACAATCACTGGTGGTTTAGTAGCAAGTGGTATAGCATCAATTGCTATATCATCATCTTTGACTATCACCAAATGCTTTTCAGCTCAGCTTCATCAACTTCTTCAACTTCTTCAACATCTTCATGCTCATCTGTCACTTTGTCATCCTCCATTCTTTGTTTCTTTGAAGATTCTTGTTGTTTCTCTTTCCCTGCTCTTTTCTTACCAAGCATCTTCTTTATGCTGCCTTTAGCTTTCTCCTCACTACTTTATGCTTTCTTTGATTTATCAGATTTCAGTTCATCCTATGTTCCTTTAGAACTTTCTTGTGTTCCCTTTTTGCTCTTTACTTCCTCAAAATCCATAGGAATAAAAGTATTTACTCTCCTCATTTCATTATCAAATAGCTTCTGGATCTCTTCATAACTCTTGCTCTTCAACTGATTATGCTTGTATCCACCCATGTTTTTTAGATAGGTAGACATTTGATTATTCTTTTGAGCTTTAGTTGGTGGCTTTCTTCTTTTCTCTTCAGCTCTAAGCATTGCAAAGTGTTTCTTTCTTTTGTTCATAAGCTCTACAAACAGTCTTGATCTTTCTTCAATAGTTATCTCTCCTTGTTCTTCTGTTTGTAGCCTCTGAGCTAACTCAAAATCTACCTCCATCATAGCTTGTGTATTATCCCATGACTCAATCAAAGCTATGTTGGCTTCTTCTTCCTTTTTCCTTGCAAGCCTTTCTTCTTCTATAAGTTCAGCCTCCAACTGAGCTTGAAGATTTCTTGCCAAATCTTCATCAAGAGCAACTTGATCTTTTCTTTTCAGAGGAACTTCAGGCTCAATCATGATTGCTTTGCCTTTGTCTTTAATCATTGAAGGTTGTGATTCTTGTGGAGTTCTGAATTCACTTGGCTCTTATACTATAACCCCTCTAGCCTTGGGTCTTATAGCTGTAGTTGTTGTTGTTGTAGCAGCAGTAGTAACAACTTTAGGTTTAGCTGCTTTGATTTGAATAAGTGTCTGAGCCAAAGTTATTTCATTAATAGTTGTAGGAGAAACACTATCTTCAACACTAGTATCTACCTCTCTTTCCTTTGCACTCTGCTCTTGTTTATCACCAACTGGCATATCCACATTTACCTCATCGCCATGAAGATTATTTGTATCAAACATTTCTTCATTATCTGACCTCCCTTGGGTATCATCAACTAAAGAAACATCAGCATCCTTATCAATGTCTTCAATACTCCTCCCCTGTTTGGATACATCTTCATGATCACCCAAACTATCTTTATTCTCAGAGGATTAAACTCTTCCAGACATACCAACTTTCCTTAGTCTTTTTAATCATGTAGTTCTTGATTTATTTTTCCTTTCCAACTTCTGGACCCTCTTCTTTAAATCAGCAATCTCCTTTGCTTGAGTATCCTTTGCCTTCTCTAAATCAAGAACCTTGTTTTGCAAGTTAGTACATAAAATCATCAATTCAGATTGTTGCATGCTATCCTCACCACTGAGAGGTAGATTATTAGAAGGTGTAGAAACACTGTCATCTTGTTGTGTCTCTTCTTGAGTAATTGCAGTGTCCTTCCTCTGTTTCCTCCTAGACTGTTTCTTCTGGGATCTAGAGGATGATGGTTGAGTAGTAATGAGTGTCTGGTTAGAATCAGTAGGAATGCCTAAATCTACACCCTCATCTTGAGTAGGTTGAACCATCATTGTTTCAAACAAAGGTGTTACTCTTCCAGAAAAATCATTTCCTTTTCTCCTCATATTGGTAAAGATTTTCTTTATGTGTGAAGGGTTAACATAAATCTTCTTGTGATGTGACATATCACCAAGCTGTTGATTAATGAAAACTTGTAGAAATCATGGATACATCAGGAATTTAACCCCTCCATCTAAGTGTTTCACCATAGCATCAAAAATGTACTTAGACAGATTAAATCTTTGGTTTGTAGCCAAGCATATGATTAAAGAAGCCATTGTACTACTGAATTCATTCCATGCAGTGGATTTGGCACTAAGGCATTGTGTAATAGTGTGAATTAAGTACTTCCACTGTGGAGAAAAGAAAGCTTTATAAAAAGTAAGCTTTTGAGACGGTTTTTCATACCCCATCCGTGCTCATTCTACAAAAATAGTAGCAGTTGGCAAGCAATCAGTACCTCTTGCATCTTCCAAGTAAAGATCACTCCTAATGCTTATCTCTGTGATGATCAACTTCTTTTTATCAATTAGGGCTTGTTATAATAACTGTACACCAATGACGTTTTTGCCTTTGCGGTTGCCTAGAACTGTTGAATGCAAGATGTGTAGATTGTAGGATTGACAATCAATGCATAACGAATCTGATTAGCATTCAGAAAATCAATAATCTCATGAAATCCATCACTTTCAGCGGGTTTGTCCAAGAATGCGACCATGTTGTAAGTATCAGCAAAAGTTGGGGTTGACATTGTGTTGTGTTTTGATGATCAAAGATGAAATTGAGTTAGGGTGTTTGGTTAGAGAGTGTTTGAATGATTGAAATCGAATAAAGAATCGAATGAAACCCTTAATGAAGTATGTTTAGAATCCCCTCAACAGCATTAAAGTGAAACTGTTAGCATAAATAAGCCTAACGCATTAACTTAAACCGCAGCACAAAGTTATGCCTAACTAGTAGTAAGTAAACCCAAATAACCTAAGACTAACAGCATTAGTGGTAAGTTACCAGCACTAACTTCAATTCTTTCCAAAAAGGACTTCTATCATCAATTGATTTTCTCACAGCTCTCTTTTAATTTAGCTCACATATCTCTCAAATTATTTTTGCTCCTTAATCCAATCATTATGTTTTTATTCACACATCTCTCTTACTATTTTTAAGCTCACTTAATCTCTCAATTCTTTTGGCTCACCAAATAACTTTGTCTGTTTTTATGCAACAAATTGGACAGTTGTACAAAGTTCCATCAATTCCAATAATTTTATTCTGTCCTTCCCACTTCCAAGTGTGTAACCTCTTGAGAGAGGTGGATCATTGGACTGTTTAGATGCAGTCTTAAACCTAGTTTGAGCATCCACATCCCCCAATATGGTATCTTGGCACCTGGGACCACTACCTGAATCAATTCCCTAAGGACTTGATCCATTAAGTGTTGCGATATGTGAGAAATCACATATCCTTTTATATCAAAAATGGCCTTAAAATGAACAAATTGTGCAAATTATTCTTGTATATTGCTTGTTTTGTCATTTGTGATGTGTAGGTACGGATAATGCAAAAATCACAAGAAAAACGGTCAAAACCGGACAAACACGAACACGAGAACGGATAGAGTACACAAGAGTCGGAAAGTTTCTAGCAAAGGTCAACAAAGTCAACCTCGGTCAACCCTTAGTCAACCCACTAAAAGACAAAACCCTAAGATCTCCAAAAAATAGCCTCAATGTTAAATAATTTATAAATGGCCTTATACATTTAACAAAGTTGTCCTTTTTAATTAAAAATACAAACTGTCGTTAGCCATATAACCAAATCCATTTAACCTTTCACCTTTTAACCCAAGCCGAAATAACATCACCAGGCCCAATTCTTTTTAATCCTGAGCCCAAGTCAACCCATCTAAACCCAGGGTCAAACATAAACGTATAAAAGTAAAAATAAGCGGGGAAAGTTGTTGTTACTGTTCATCGTCGTCCCAAGTAATTAACCCTGCATAAAAAACAAAGGGTAAAGTTCAATTAATGATGTGGAACAAAGATTCGAGTACCAAGCTTATAGCTCAACATCAAAACGTCACTACAAGCTATGATTGGTCAATTAGGACAAGGGGAATGACACGTGGCTCAAGGAAACAACACTCCAAAAGGGTATTTTTGCCTAAAACTAGTGCCAAAAGAAACAACAACTCCAAAGATATTGGGATTGCCAGCTTGGCATTCCGTGTGTTAAATTTGACTCAAGGGCTACAAGAGGGCAAATTAATGATTGGCAAGGATTCAAGGGTTAAGATCAAGACTGAAAGGAGCGTGTATCCAAGACCTAAAAGCTTCTCTCAAGCCTATAAATACAAGACCTTTTTCACTCAAAGGATATCTTTTGCTTGTCTAGTCTAGCTTAGTGTAGACGTAGCTTATTGTATTTTTAGCTTTATGTCATTTAGATTTTTGTAATCTTTATTTTAACTTGATATTGTATTCAGTTTTCATTAATAAAATTTAAAGTTTCTTTTAATCTTGTGTTGGATTCAGTTTTTACTTTAAGAGTAAAATGGTTTAATGAGCTTTCAATTGTTCTAATAAGCTCTCAATAAGCTGTTATATCTACTTTTAAGCTAGCTAATTACTCAACTAAGCTCTCAAAAGCTTAGTTGAGCTTATCTTATTCAAAGTCCACAATCAAATTCACACAATTATTAGTACCCACTTGTTAAGAATTGCCTTTCAAACAGACTTACTTACATTTGGATGTCCCAATTTAATTCTTAGCCATTCTTTGTATGAATAGTCCCTAGGTTGTGGTTTGCTAGGTTTTGCTTGAGAAGAATTAGGGAAGTAGGTTTTTATGTTCGAAATTGGGTCCTTCTGATAAAGTTGGTTAGTAATCTCCTTAGGAGTTAAGTTTTGAGAGGTGCTTTCTTGATCCCTAGGTGTATTGTTTTTCTAGACCCCTCATTAAATGAGGGATCTCATGGTTTTGACATACCCTTATCTTTCTAAGGAAAGTATGAGCGCGAGTACTCATGGTGATACTTGCAGGGGTTATCATACAATGTTGCTTCGTGATGACATAATGGAGTTATTGTGACTCGCTTCTCTGTGCACCTCAATCGTAGTATCACCATTTATGGAGTTGGTATCCTTTTAATTAAAATAATTTCTGTAAAAAAAAATTGTCGATATCACTTATTCACGTATCTTACTTTAAGGATAGTCAGAATTATCATGTGTATTTTCCTCGAACAGACTCTTGACTTTAATTTTCCCGAAACCAGCACATCTATTGTCTCGAGCTTTACAATTGGTTCCACTCCTATTGTACCATAATAGTATAGATATCCAGTAGATCTGAAAAGCGTCAAGGTCAGGATTACGCACGTGGGCCACATACCTGGCAATCATTTTATCCACATTGCAGTTTTCATATGAACACGTCGGACTTATTTTCAGTGCTTATAAATTTTTCTAAAGTCTACACAATAATTGAACAGAGTATGCTTCCAGATTAGCGTTTAATTAATAATTTTACCATAAGAATGTTAGTCTTCATTGTTGCCGCAAACGTGGTGATCAGGGTGCCGGGTGGGGTGGGTGAGTGATTCCAGTGGGCCCCATGTGAACAGAGTAGGAATAGAAGAGATTAACACAACGGCAATGTCTTGAAACGTTTCATTCTTTTTCTACGTTCACGACAGAGACTTGTGCCTCAAACTGAGGCTCTTGATATAATTTTACTCTTCGGAATCAACGCGTGCCTATACTCTCATCATCGCAGTATCGCGAGTATGGCATGCTTAACTGGTAAAGACTATATGTATAGAGAGAAGATCTATGAATAGGAATATAAAGTAGATTCGATCTTTATTCTGAGGTAGAGATTAAGAGACTCGAATCATCATAGTGTAATATAGAGTTTTCGTTCATGATAACACTTTAGTCAACAATGATATGTACTGAGGTGAATCAAAATTTCCAACCCATATCAAAAAACAATTTTTATCTTAGTCAATTCTTAATGATAGATGTTTTATCATTTTAAAAACTCATACATATACTGAGCATAGGTGTGGTTGCATCAGTAAATGCCTACATTGAATCATTGTTTCATTAGGTTCCTACCCTAACATGTCAATAATCACGATATCGAAGGAATTAAGACTTATTGTTTTTTCTAAGACATTTTGTTACTAGGATCTATAACGGGGCCTTTTTAGTATATAATTGAGACCATTTGTACTGTAAGCATGTCGGTCTTGTATTAAGAGAGTATGATTAGAGTTTCAAATGTTGTAGAGAGAGAGGTTAGAAGAGTCTAGGCAGTGGATTGTAGATAGGCTAGCTACTGATCGAGTCAGGGCATAAGTTAAAATTAAGAACATTCCATTAGTGCAGGGAAGATTGAACTCCCAGTGCGTTCAGATAGATCTTTAGGCGGTGAGAGTGGCACGGTAAGGCTCTAAATGCCCCCTCTTCATTTGCTGTAAGTGTCATACGGAGTCTGGTAACATTAGAGCACCCTGGACTTCGTTAGTCTTATCTGAAGATGTTTCTATTTGTGCACCCTTATTGGCGTAAACTGCCTAGGACATTGCGCTCCGACTAGCTACGTTTGTGATGGCCGGACACCAGTGCGTCTCTCTCGTCCTCCTTGTCCTGCCCAACATCTGGAATTCTCCATTTTTGATTTGTAACCAGTCTTCAAGGTCTTCATTCTAGTGCTGAGTTGCTCAGCTTCAGGTCGAGGTTTTAGGGTTGAGGTGCTTACTGTCGTGTTATAATCTTATCCGTTTGCTCCTCCAGAAAATTGGATCGTTATAGTGGTAAGATGGCATTGGTATGTTTTGGGGTCATAGTGTTTCCTAGGTATGGTTTTATCGTCTGACTCCACGCGTATTCTAGCTAGCTCTATTTACTCTATCCTCGCGACGGTCGCCCCGCGCTTCTGGTGATGGCCCCTACTGGTTGGGATGTCTCTTTTATTTCCCAACCCGCTATTCTCGCTAACACGCCCCTACATTTATCGACCTATCCACCCTTATTGGTCAATCATCCTGGTTTGTCCCGCCGATCCCCCCCCCATGTAATGAACATAACAATGTGCGGTTTGGGCAGGAGTCATTTAGATTTTTTTTGGTAGGTGCAATTTGGCACACGATTTTTATTGCATCACGGATCGTTTTTCTCGTAGTTAGGTTCAATTGTCCCTTTATTTGCTCACTATTAGGATTTTAGAAAATAAATCATCTTCGAACCAATTCAAGTCATTGTCCAAATAACAAACGAGGTCTCAATTTCATAAGTCTTTGGGAAAACGACCCGGTAATCACTTACCGGTTAAACGTGTAGTATTTTTGTAAGATTTTTCCTACTACCTTTGTCCTCAAGGGTAGTTTTGGAATTTTCTATACTTTATATTATTATACGTATTAAAACTATACACCACAAGAATAATTGCATTATTTCATCTTTTTAGGATCATTTTTGGTACAAAACGGATATGTGATTTCTCACATATCACCTATACACCTAAACCTCGACCTGAAGATGAAGAATTAAGCTCTGATGAAGACCTTGATGACTGGTTAAAAACATAAATGGAGAGTCACATGTGTGGGCAGGACAAGGAGGACGAGGAGGACGCACTGGTCGCCATTCTCAAATCGCTAGTTGGCGAATGTAAGGCAGTTTACGCCAATAAGGGTGCACAAATAGAAACATCTTCAGATAAGACTAACGAAGTCCAGGGGGTGCCTTTTGTTACGGATGATGACATTCAAAATGAAGAAGGGGGCATTTTAGGAGCCTTACCGTGCCAGCTACCGCCTAAAGAATTGAACCCAGGGAGTTTCAATCTTCCCTGCACTATTGGTAGTCTTAATTTATATGCCATGACAGATTCAGGAGCTAGCCTTACTATCATGCCTAGATCAATTTTTGAACATTTGAAACTAGCTAACCTTAAGAAAACCGACATGCTAGTCGAAATGGCTAATATGACTAAAAAGGCCCCGTTAGGAATAGTAGAAAATGTCTTAGTAAAAATCAATAAGTTCCTATTTCCTTCCGATTTCGTGATTATGGACATGTTAGGGGAACCTAATGAAACAATGATTCTAGGGAGGCCATTTCTGGCAACCACACATGCTCAGATTGATGTTTTTAAAAGAGAAATTTCATTAGGAATTGGAGAGGATAGAATTTTTTTTGATATGGATGGAAATGTTTGTCACTCTAACATCCATGTTGAAAAAGTTTACATGACAAACTCTATTCAAGATGAAGAGCCCTTTAATCTCCTCAGAATAGGAGATGATTTATTTTCCTATGAATCCCTTGCATGTTTACAATTTGAGCAATGCACTCGATTTTGCGATGATGAGAGTATAGGCACCGTTGATTCAAGTGATAATATACAAGAGCCTCAAGTTGAGCACAAGAAGGTCGTGAACTTAGAAAAAATAACTTCAAGATTGCATGTGTGTAAACGCGTCCGAGTGTTCTATGAAAATGAATGTGGAAATGATTGCAGGATGTGGCCCACGTGTAATCCTGACTTGAGCTTTTGTACTGGATACAATTCTATTTATGGTAAAGGGGAACATGTAATGCTCGAACAATAGATGTGCTTTCGGGAAAATTAAAGGCAGAGTGTTGGAGGAAATCACATGGTATTTTCTGACTTCCTTAAAGTAAGATACGGGAATAAGGATATCGACGATACAACCCATAAAAGGTGATACTACGAGTGGGTTGCACAGAATAGCGAGTTCAAAAATAACGGCATTTCACACGAAGCAACAATGTATGATAACCCCTGCAAGTATCACCATGAGTACCCGCGCTCATACTTTCCTTAGAAAGATAAGGGTATGCCAAAACTATGTGAGCCCTCGTTTAATGAGGGGGATACAAAAAACAAGACACCCATGAATCTAGAAAGAACCTCTCGAAACTTAAAGGAGATCACTAACCCACTTCATCAGAAGGACCCAATTTCGAACATAAAAACCTACTTCCCTAATTCCTCTCAAGCAAAACCTAGCAAACCACAACCTAGGGACTATTCATACAAAGAATGGCTAAGAATTAAATTGGGACATCCAAATGTAAGTAAGTCTGTTTGAAAGGCAATTCTTAACAAGTGGGTACTAGATAGTTTTGATGTTGAAATTGACTATGGTAAAATGCGTGATGACCCATACTCAAGAAGGTTTGATGAATATAAGAAGGCATTCAACAATGAAATCATACAGTTGGGAAACGAATTTGATTTGAGGATAGGAAAGAAGGGATATGCCTTGGATGATGTATGGAAAAAATGTGAAAATTTTCATGGGGATACAGCATACCCATGGCACAATGAGGGATTCGAGGAAGAAGAACGATGGGAGAGTGGTATTGAAAAGACAGACTATGAACCACCATTTGTTGATATTAAAACATTTGAAATAAAAAGGTATTCCTTCGAGGGGGAAGGAGTTTCGTCTGTATAACCAAACATCTAGATGACGCCTTACCATTACGAAGAGAAAACGGGTCTAGATTCATAGGAATAATTAGGAAATAAATAGACGATGAAGGAAATGCCCAAAGAAAGACGTAGAGAGTCTTGAGTCTAACTTAAAGACTCGTGAATAAACAAAAGTGCTTGTCAGGAGACAACCCGTCTTCTATTAATAAATTTTCAATTTTAGTTGGTTTTGTATGTTTCCTACTTAGTTTTATAGGTTCTCTCAGCAAGAAGATGGAATTCAACGTCACCTCAACTCGTAATCATGTGGGTAAAAATGTTTTTGTTCGGGCGTAACTACTTCAGTTACACCGTAACAGATGTATATACGGCATAACCTTCTCTTTGATTACGCCGTAACCTTAATTAACTAAAATTTACAAAATTATATAACCACATGATTATGACGTATCCCAAGCCGTGGTTACGCCCTAAGTCCCTTTTGAAAACCTTAATTTTGTTCAAAACTTTTACAAAACCATGTATAATTAAATGAACTTTGTGGGTATGTTCTCTGGAAATGCCTACGAGACTTCACTCGTCCACTTAAGACACCAAGTGGTTTAAAAGGCTTGTTGCATATGCTAAATGCAACAGTGATTCCTACGAAAGTGAGTTAGGTTTTACTGTATATTTCATTTTGAATGTTTAATGCATGTAGTTTGTCTAGTGATTTTAGGGGATTAAGAGTTTGCTCAGGATACGCTGGTCAAGAGTTCATCTTTTGCCATTATCATTCAAAGCACAGAGCAATGCTTAGGGGAGTCTCTCGTTCTAATTTTACTCTTATTCTTTGATTTTTCATTTCCTTAAAAGTATAATAGTGATGCGTAAAACTTTTTTAAATAATTAATTGCCAAGTTTTAAATTTATAAAACTTGTCTACCAATACACGCACTAACGGGCAGAGAACCCGGTCGTATGTAGTGCAGTAGTTGGTAAATCCGAGGTCGTCCCAAGAGCTAAGGGCACTAGTTCTAATTTATTTTTGTCACGTTTGGAAAATGGTTTTAAGATTGATTTTAAAAACTTAAGAAAAATAAATGCAGAAAAATAAATTGATAGAATTATTCAGGGAGAAAAGCGTGGTAGCCTAGCCATTTCATTACTACTGTTAAGATTACGTTTTCCAGTGCAATGTTTAATTATAAGTTTCATTGGTGGATCTAATATCGACAGACCCGAATTGACATTTGAGGTTTGTCTTATACTTACTCTGCGATCCCAATTCCCCTAGGATCACACGGGCAAGGCATCCAAGTTTGTAGTGGTTAATCCTCAACTATCCTTAAGACCAATTCTATAATCTATATAGATTATTAACCCTCTCTAAAAGAGTTCTTGTGCTTTTTAAGTGTTTAATGTGACCAAGGCGGTAATATGATTAATTCCTACACTAGAGATAGGTCCCAAACTACCCTAGTACCCCACTAATCCCATGTTCAACCGGTAAGTCTAATAACATGACTAATAAGATCCAAGCCACTCTCTACACTACCAAAACCTAGGGATCAATGAAAGGCTATAAGGATATCCAATCAAACCGTAATTAAACAGGAAATGACAATCATAAAAATAGTAAATACATGTTTAGGCCAGCACTAATAGTGCTTATCCACTCATAGAAACAGTAAGACAAGAAGTAAATGAAGAAATCTTGGATTGATAATTCATAATTCTTACAATCTGAGTTTTTGAATGATTAATGCTAAAATGAAGTACAGTGATCCTCCCTTGGACTTCTGATGGAATGCTTTGTCTTCTAGAGGCCTTGTTCACCTCTTGGTACTGTGGGGTAAAGAGGTGAAGTGAGTGATGCCAAATGAGTTGAGTTAGGGCTCTATTTATAAGTATCGAAGATGTTATGGCATAATAATTATGAATACATTACGCCGAAACAATGCTGATGTGGTTTCTCATTCTCCAGGCTTAATTGATGTTACAACGTAACTGTATCGCCATGGTTACGCCGTAATGCTGACTCGGACACTCAATCTTCCATTAAATTATATGTTATGGCGTAAAGGTGATGGTGAGGTTATGCTGTAACAACTGATGCTGAGTCATTTCTTCGTTAATCTTGATTACGGCGTAACTCTTTCGGGGAGGTTACGCCATAAAAGCCTTGATTGTCATCACTTCTTGAATTCCACGTCCAAATCCTGCGTCTTTTGCTCAAATGCTTGCTTTGCTCCTGAAAACTAAATATAGGCAATTAAGTAGTGTTTTCAGATATTTATAACATATTTACAAGCATTTTTGTAGTGAATTTGATACTAAAAAGTATTAACTATTTGATGTTATTAAATATCCCTCCACTTGACTTCCACTTGCCCTCAAGTAGAACCGATTAGAATAACTTATAAAAATATTTCCCTAATCTAACTTAAAGAAATGAATTTATAATTTACTTATGCTAGAAACATCAAAGCCGAACACCTCACAAAAATGGAGATAAAAAATCACTCAACTCTCAATCTAGTCTAAGTGTTTCATTTTTCGGGGTGATCACTCTATTGTACTATCATAGCATGTATTCTATCATAGGCTTGGAAAGTACACAAATCTCCACCAACTAGAATTAGGGTCTAAACAGTCTTGAAGGCAACAAGGGTGAGACACATGTTTAAACAAGGTAATTGTAATTATCATTTAAGGTTATAAAGTTATGAGAATGTTTAGGGTTTGCTTTCAACATGTGTGCTAAACTTTGTATTTAATGAAAGTCAGCAAAGCATGCAAGATCTGACACCTAGAACAGTGAACAACCGTCTATTCAACTGAAAAAGTAGGTGAGAGAAAGGTGATGAGGTCATTCTAACTTTTGGATGTCTTATATTATATATTTTAATTAAACAACTTTTTTGAAAAGGAAATTATTTTAATAAAATTGTATTATTTTTGCGAATCACATTTGTTTTGAAATTGACCTTGAGATTGATATTTGAAAAAGCTAGACTATGTTCAGGTTTGGTGTTATGTTATGCTGAACAGATTATTATAATCTTCATCATCAATCTTCCAGCAAAGGCGACAAAACCCCAAATACCCATGCAAATCCATGAATGAGACATATGTGATTGCTCAGTTACTTCACTCGAGAGAAAGTTAAAGAATTTGATAAAATCATTTTATAAACTGAACTAAAGAAAATAAATCAGTTTTGTTCAGTTCTTAACTTGACCAATATATGTGCTCCAGCGAAGGCGACAAAACCACACATGCTCATGCAAATCCATGAATGATACATATGTGATTGCTCAGTTACTTCACTTAAGCAAGCTAAAGGTTATATGCTAAGACTAAACTGAAATTTAACATATGAAAGTTTGTTTAGTTTTGGATGAAAGCGCTAAAGCTTTAGTTTTCTTCAGTCAGTACCGAAGCTTCGAGTTTTGAATCAATGTTCAGCATACCTAGTTCAACAATCAATCTTTTAAAAGTTGGCTCATCCAGAGGCTTAGTGAAGATATCAGAAAGTTGATATTGAGTTGGAATGAAATGTAATTCAATGTCCCCTTTTAGAATATGATCTCTAATAAAATGATATCTGATATCAATATGCTTTGTTCTTGAGTGCAGAAATAGATTGTTTAAGATTGCAATAGCACTTGTGTTATCACAAAATATAGGTACCTTTTCATAAATGATATCATAGTGAGTGAGTTGACTCTTCATCCATAATATGTTAGGACAACATCCAGCAGCAGCTACATATTCAGCTTCAGCTAAGGACATAGCTAGAGATTGTTGTTTTTAGCACTTCATCACACTAGCTTACCTCCTAGCAACTAACAAGCACCTGAGGTGCTTTTCTTATCCATGTTGCACCCAGCATAGTTAGAGTCTAAGTATCCTTTTAGGTCAAAACCTAAACATTTTGGATACTACATACCAAGACTAGGAGTACCTTTTAGGTACCTAAAAATTCTCTTAACAACAATAAGGTGGGATTCCTTAAGATTAGCTTGATATCTTGCACAGAGACACTATTTATAACATTCGCGCTCGTAATTAACAGTTCATGATAATGGGCTCAGATTGGGTTATCGCTACTTAGGCAACATGTAATCATAATATGAAACTTAACCACTTGTGTCCAGTTGTAAAACATTGCATGTTTTTCACCCCAAAAACTTTGTAAAAACAAAAGCATGTAAAATGTGGGGCTATGAACTCACCTTGAGTTCTGATAATCCAAATATCGCAGATAATGCGTCACGTAAAAGATCGAATGCAACCTAAATTATCATAGGTCGTATAAGTACCAAGTACTTCGATTAACTAACATCATGTATAGGTCTATGTTAGTCACATCATACTATCGTTCGGGCTATCATAATTAAGAGGTCATGACATGACGTTCGAGGAGTTAGGACACTTTAAATCGTAAATCCAACAACTCGTCGAAACGCCATCCGAAGAGGCCTCATTATGAAACTCCCTAGTAATATAGTACTTTGATAACCACATAATATTCTATATAGCTCAATCACCAACTAATGGTTTTGATAAAATTGTGTTTAATAAGTAAAAACGTTTATAATTATCGTTTTAGTAAAACTAGCATAACTTTTGCGTTTTAAACCCGATTTTGACGTTTCTTATGCCCATCTTTTCGTATTAGGACGAGTTATCATAATTTGACATTTTCGATATTTTGACCCTCTGGTGAACAGTAACTTTTACTGTTCACATCAGACGTGACTTTTATTTAAATCGTATTTGTTGTCGTAAAACCCGTAAATGTCGTATTTTATTCGTTATAGCTCCGTTTTTAATGATTCTTTCGAGGACGTTCTCGTATTTGAAAGTTCTATATTTTTATGAGGTTTACAAAAATATAACTTTCTGTCATGAATAGTAACTTTTATAAAAATAGTTTTATAAAAGTATTAATTGTCGTAAACTTGCGAAATTCATAACTCGTTCGTTATTAATTGAAAAATTACGATTCTTATCATTTTGGAATCCTAAAAATATGTATAATTTGTTAAAAATATCAATACTTGCTGTTTATAATTTTTATAAAAATGTTTTTATAAAAATTCATTTACGACTTCGTTTATTAACGTATAACTTGTTTTTAACGTAACTTTTTCGTTATTAATCCGTTTAACAAGTTTCTTACCTTTTCGGAATCGTCGTGAAATGTATTATCTTATAAAAATATAAAATGGATATGTTAAATGTCGAATTTTGGACAGCAAGTTGATTGACTTTGTAAAGTCCTTATATATCATTGTTTTCATACTTTTCCACTTTTGACTTTTACCACTTAATCTTATATTTTATATTTATCATATATATTACATGTATATTATGTCCATAGTCCTTTTATTGTCCCTTTGACCAAATAAGTCCATTTATGATCTTTTCTTTATACTTTATTACTTTTGTATTTTACCACAAGTCTCATATATCATATACTTTATAAATCATACATATATGATGTGTCCTTTGTCCATAATAGTCCTTATGTGTCCAAGTTACCAAGGTTAACTAATTTATGATAATACTTAAGATCATAACTTTACTTAAGAAATCTCTAATTTACTAGTTTTGTAAATAATCATTTTTACACATAACCAAGTGTGTTCAAGTGTATTTCTTTCCACATGACCTTATTTTAGTGTTCTATAATCATGATTAAAAGTCCATAATCAATATTAACATGTCTTGTGTATTTCTTTAAGTTGAAACATATTGTGAAGTTATGAAAACCCTAATTTATCCATAATCATGTTTACATCAAAACAATATGATACAACATTTTCTCATCCTTTTTAACATGATGTAGGTTATAACACAACATATATATAAGTGTGTAAAATGATCATTTCAAGTATATACCTCATTTTCATGATTAAAACCTAAATGGTGATTTAAGCTAAATAGAAATATCATATGCATAATAATGAAAATTATAGCAACATAAAGAGTTTAAATGGACCTTAAGAGGAATGATGATGATGATGTACAAGTATTAAACCCTTGTTTAGGCCAACAAAAACAACTTGCACTTTATAAAAAACCCTTACTATCGCTTCACTAACCCTAGCTTCCTTTTTCTTGATTATAACATTGGAAAATGGATAAACCAATACTTGCAATGTTCCTTAGTAAATCTTAGAATATGTGTAAATAGAAGGTTGTAAGGGTTGTAGAAAAATTTTTGTATGGATTTGTTGGTGGAGGTTTTGGTGCCGTCGCATATAAGTGATCTAGAAGGAGTATATGTTGTGATTTTACTAAGTTAATGTGTGTAAGTTGTTACTAGTTTACTTGCTTGTATATAGGCTGAAATCTTAGTCAAAAAGTCCCAAGCATGTTCAAGTATGGTCCATGGTTAGTAGTGCAAAGCATGCTTAAGTATGACATAAGAGTTAAAAGAACAAGGTATGGTGTTACTTACATGAAGTATGGTGTTTATTTTGACCAAGATGCAAGTATCATGTAAATTTTCATGTATATATTCATACATGTTGTATTATTTTCGGCAAAACAAAGATATATATGATATATTTATGTAATTTTTATGTATTGGGTATAAACGTGGGTATTTGTTGAAGCGTAGAAAAGTTTTCGTGGTTCCGGGAGTGCCTAAACGCAATTTATCGCGAAACGTATACACTTTACGTATCCGATAAAAATAAAATGAACAAATAATAAGATAAGAGAATGAATGAAACGGATCACGAGAATCTGCTAAACAAATGTCATACCAAATAATAAGTGATAATTAAGAGTTAAGGAAAACAAAGGAGTGCCCACGAGCTCGAAACAAAAGTCTAAAGCATGCCACACGCTTAGACTATATAATCCAACACACATCGTATCATATCATATCTTATAAAATTATACATGGGAGCTGCAGACTCCAGATGTACCCTACAAAATGTGAAATGGGGTGTATTGCACACACACAACCATTCACCTGAACTGAACGGAACAAAGTACCAAGGATGCATCCATACGCTCCCTCCATAACAAAGTCATATCCATATACGCAAGTACGATGACGAGTGTACACAAATGTATAATCTAATAATAATCAAAGGCCATCATTCAAAAGGGAACGCCGTGGACTAATCACACTGCCACAGATAGTGTCATGCCATTGGTGCATCAATGACACAGTCAAGGTACCTCCATGACTAGTTCAAATAGCTCGGGCAAGATTTAGGCAAAATATATAAGTGAACAAGGTACTAATGATCAAGTCAAGATAACAGATCTAACATCATATTCAAACAAGGATCAACAGAATCATAATTGCGAATATCAAATCAAACGGAATATCAGTGAATATCAAAGGAGTCATGATTACGGATAGCAAATCAAACAGAATATCAAACGAATCAAAGTAGTTAAAAACAAATGAGAATCATGTCATGAGATGTCCTTACTAAAAGAACGGAATATATGTACCTTAACGAATAAGCAATCGGAGAGAAATGAACAAAAAAGCAAGAGATCACAACACCTTCACCTAATCCACAAGAACCATGATTACCATATATTACATATCTTTTTTTAAAGTAGTTTTACATTTGATCTTACCATAAATAAAGTTTACTTGACCAATTTAAGGTTTCCAAAAATTTTAGATTTTGACTACTTATTCAAGGTATGTTTTCATACATAAATGAACCATAAAAACATCTTCTAAAATTACACCAAAAATTACAAAGGTTCCTAAATATGTCTAATATACCCATGATTATTGGTTTAATTTATTTCCATGTTTAAGTATCCCTTTGACCCTTGTTACCCAAAACTGACCCGAATTTTGACCTGGCATAACCTTTGAAAAGTTGACGCGTAAAAACCCAACTTAAACAATTCTGAAAATTCTAAATAAAATCATGGATGTAGCACATATCATGAAGATTTACTAAATACAATTTTAAATTCTAACTCCTTACGGTTTGAGAATTAAAAATCAAACACTACAACTAAAATTTTCGGCCAGAATCTGCAGTTTTGACACTTAATCTTATATCCATTAAAAATTAACCTTCCCGACCATCAAAAAATATAAACTTAACTTTTCTAGAAACTAGACTCATTGAATTTCACTTTAGGCACAAGAATCATGTTAAAACCAATTTTTATCATCAAGTTACACCCCGTTGAAGATGACTCAAATTCTGGACAGCCAACAAACTCAAATTAAAACCCTAATTCTTTAACCATTCTTTTACCAAAACTCGTCCTAGGGTTTCTAATCATGTATGATTTCATTAATAACACCATTAATATCTATCTATGGTTTCAAAACATAATTTTAAGCCATAATAATCAGATTACCAAATTTACAAATTAATAAGTTCATAAAAACATGTTTTCTCCTTTTTAGTACTTTATGATTTTATGTAAACTTAGTTGCGAATCATGGAACACCAAGAATGAATTTAAGAGAACATGGAATACCTATGGATTGATGGAGAATCACAAAGACAAGAACACCAAAGAATAGCAATCAAGAATTACACAAAGCTTGAATAACCAACCGAAATCACCCACACCTTCTTCTTCCTTGCAATCTCTATGGATGAATACACAAGTTTTAGAGGAAAGATTTTTGTAAGAGAATGATGAGGGAGAGAGGAGGGGGATGGTTTATATAAGAGGGGAGATGGGGAGACAAGATCTTCTTATTCCTTTAGAAGATTACAAGAGATTTGGTTAAATCTCTTTACACTTATTACTTAAGATAGGTATTTGCGAAAAAAGAAAAGAAATATATACTAAACATAAGGGGGGGGGGGAGGATTTTTGTAGATAATATAGGAATTTATATTTTTTTTAAACAAATGATTATCTAAGGTTATGCATTTATAATGCTCAAATAATTATAACCTAAGGTTTTAATGTCAAATACTTATTATTCAAACTTAGGTTATATTCAAAATGGTAAAATAAAAATATAAACCAAATTTTTAGGTTTTACAACTCTTCCCCTCTAAAAAGAGAATTTCGTCCTCGAAATTCAAATCGAAATCGAAATAGATAGATGAATTCAGGGTTATTCATATTACCAAAGATGACACGATTGGTATGACAAACGATAGGGGCGCGATAAAGAGTCAACAAATTCATACCAAGAATAAAATCGAAATCACTCAGTTCTAAGAGAGGCAAATTAGTAAAACAAATCTTATCATCAAAACGAAGCGGACAGTTCGGATATTCGTGGTCAGACTTTTCAAAGGCGTAGATATCGGTAAGGTATAATTAAGTAGCGTAGGGAAGATGCTAAGGTGTTAAATGAAACAGAAATCGCAAAATATGTTGTACCCGTATCAAATAAGACAAAAATAGCACGACCGTTCAAAAAGAGAGTTCCCAAAACAGTACCTGAAGAGTTAGCCGCCCGATCCTTGGTCGAAGAAAATACTCGCCCCTTAGTAGCAGGTAATCAACGAATGAAACAACGAAGAATATTTAAAGTTAAGATCAAAATACAAAAGGAATCAATCATATCAAAAGGAAACCTAATGTCTACCCAATCCTCACATGTCATAACCTAGGTTCTACAGGGCTCAACCTGGCTCTGATACCATAATTGTAACATCCCGCTCTGATAAAGAGACCAAGAGTCACATTATGGTGTCATATCAGAACATATAAACGCAAGCGGAAGACTTTATTAATTTAAAATACCAAGTCATGAAACAAAATGACCTCCAAAAGTATTAAATTCTAACAAAGTTTAAATGAAAGAAATCTTCAAACGAAAGGGTCTTAAATATAAATCCAAAACAATATGAAAGCTAATAAGGGTAGGTCTTCTAGAAGCTTCCTACACTCATCACTTATATCCCAGCTTCCCACTTATTACCTGCCGCAGGAAAAGAAAATACGGTTAAGCTAACGCTCAGTGAACAGATATAATAACAATGAGGGAAAGAAACAAAAGAATGGACGAAACGGATCACAAGAATCTGCTAAACAAAATGTCATACGAAATATAAAGTGATAATTAAGAATTAAGGATAACAAAGGAGTGCCTACGAGCTCGAAACAAAAGTCTAAAGCATGCCACACGCTTAGACTACATAATCCAACATACATCGTATCATATCATATCATATAAAATTATACATGGGAGCTGCAGACTCCAAATGTACCCTACAAAATGTAAAATGGGGTGTATTGTACACACACAATCATTCACCTGAACTGAACGAAACAGAGTGCCTAGGATGCATCCATACGCTCCCTGCAAAAAAAAAGTCATATCCATATACACAAGTACGATGACGAGTGTCCACAAATGTATAATCTAATAATAATCAAAGGCCATCATTCAAAAGGGAACGTCGTGTACTAATCACACTACCACAGATAGTGTTATTCCATTGGTGCATCAATGACATGGTCATGGTACCTCCATGACAAGTTTAAATAGCTCGGGCAAGATTTAGGCAGAAGATATAAGTGAACAAGATACTAATGATCAAGTCAAGATAACGGATCTAACATCATATTCAAACAAGGATCAACATAATCATAATTGCGAATATCAAATTAAACGGAATATCAGTGAATACTAAAGGAGTCATGATTACGGATAGCAAATCAAACAGAATATCAAACGAATCAAAGTAGTTAAAAACAAATGAGAATCAAGTCATGAGATGTCCTTACTAAAAGGACAGAATATATGTACCTTAACGAATAAGCAATCAGAGAGAAATGAACACAAAAGCAAGAGATCACAACACCTTCACCGGATCTACAAGAACCATGATTACCATATATTACATATCTTATTTTAAGTAGTTTTATATTTGATCTTACCATAAATAAAGTTTACTTGACCAAATTAAGGTTTCCAAAATTTTTAGATTTTAACTACTTATTCAAGGTACGTTTCCATACATAAATGACCCATAAAAACATCTTCTAAAATTACACCAAAAATTACAGAGGTTCCTACATATGTCTAATACACCCATGATCATTGGTTTAATTTATTTCCATGTTTAAGTATCCCTTGGACCATTGTTACCCAAAACTGACCCGAATTTTGACCTGGCAGAACCTTTGAAAGGTTGACACGTAAAAACCCAACTTAAACAATTCTGAAAATTCTGAAAACAATCATGGATGTAGCACATATCATGAAGATTTACCAAATAAA
>BQNB010103879.1:0-23936 GCA_026074375.1 Tanacetum coccineum
AATACCACTTAGAAAACTAAAACTGCAATTTTAATGTAGCGAATTATTAGATTTTGTCGGTCTTGTTCGATCCATATGAGTCCATTTAACTTTTCGATCCAACAAGCAACAACGACCTTTCAACACTAAAGGAGGTCATTGAAGTATTGAACACATTCAATTTCAATTACTTGATGGCCATAAAGACCTTGTCCTTAGCAAGTTCACTGGCTGATTGTTAAACTTTACTGCATCCCACTCGTAATGTTCATACAAATACAATGCTTAAAAAAATGATTTATCAACTGCGGCCTGCGGAATTACCAAAAAGATATTCAAACAAACTTTGTCATCCACAAGGTATGAAAAACCGAAAGGTTATTGACATGTTCAATAAGTATCGAAAATGGCTTCCAGTTATTATAGCATGCATGATAGCATCATTAGTCAATAAATCTTTTGAATACGAAAACAAAGAAACATATTTAAACAAAGGTGTTACTGTCATATTTTCACAAAACTATAAGTAAACCAACAACCAAACTATAAATTAATCTAGGCATTATTAGAAGTGTAGTGTAGGATTGATTAAGGGCTGTCGTGACTTTGTACATATTTTAACACGACAAAAAGGGTAGGACTGATTCAACAGATCTTTTTTCGTCACGCTTATTTAAGAACAGCCACGTCATTAGGATCCACGTGGACACATACCGACATGGATGGCCAGCTTGGATAGAAAGTGAAGTAAGTTGATGTGTGTATGATGTAGGAACATCATACCCCTTGTACATCTGTTATTTAACCTTCTTATCAAAATCATTTATGGTCTTGAAAGACCTGAAAGTGTTGAAATTTGTATCATTGAATTGTACTAAAGCAACAGTGTTTTTCTATAGGTGCTGGCAAAATAGATATAACTCATACAATTTGGATTATTTTCGTAAAAGTAGATATCGACACTTTAAAGTTGTTTGCACTTATCAAAATTCGAGCTTGATAAAGCTTGTATTTTGCTATTCAACTAGCTACTTCTATTTTTTTTAACATTGCGATGATTTTTATGGCTATATCAACATATTTTCCTACACGTAAATTGAAATGTCAAACTTTACTGTACAAACTTAATCCGGTTGAAAACCTTAAATAATACACCCGTCAAATCTGGGTCACCTTAAGAAGAAATGATTGGTGTACTAATAAATGTTTTCAATAATTTGGATATATGGCCAGTAGAACGGCGACAAGGTTTGCCATGTTCCCGCCAAAAGCATACAGTCCATGTCGACTGCATAATACACAACATCCACATCCACTTCCCCACATACATACTTGCATTGTAGAACTAAAACCAAATTGTGTTTATCTATGCATAAATTACTCTTTTATATAAAACGACGTCGTCTAGTAGATGGGTTGACCCATTTATTCTTTTAAGGTGAAACACGGTTGTTTTGGTCTTACTAATGTACGTAATAGCTTAACTAAACGACATCGTTTTGTCAATCTGGCGTATATACACAGGCGACAAAAAAATAAACACACACGACACACAAACGCAAACCGACACACACACGACACGCAAATGCAAACTAACGCACACACACAAACAAAAATCCACACACACACACACACACACACATCGAGGCTGTTAGATCTGGAGCAAGAAGATCAAAACGAAATCGTTTGAGGTTATATGTAAGTGATACCTTTTTATCTATTAACTTTATTCGTCGGTGATGGTGTGCAAGATTGAGGTTTTTTTAATTTGGAAGTTTAAAATTGTTGATCCGTTACCTAAAGTTGTTGCATGTTGTAATCGTTCGCTTTTTTGTTATTTTTCCGTTTAAAGTTAGAATTGTTTAGGGGTTTTGGTTGAAAAGATGAGTGGGGCACCTTATTATGGTTTGCATGTCGTAACGGTTAGTAAAAAGTGTAGTTACATGTGTTAGTGTTTGTGTTCGATGCTGATTTTAGATTAAGGTTGTTGCACGTTGTAGTTTTCTAGGATTTAGTATATATATTTTGGATGTGGTTATTGCGTTTTACGATGTTGCGAATTTGGGTTGATTTGCTTATGTTTTTATAGAATATGAAACTAGAAAAAAGCGTTAAATCCTTGCGCGGGTAGGATGATTGGGTCATCCGCTGATCAATTGATAGGAACGGCGCGTTTTTGGTCTTGCCAAAACTATGTCGTTTACTGTTTTTGTTAGGACTGTTTAAGGTTTTGTGTGTGTCAGAAAATAATAAAATTGGTTGTCGTTTCACGATGATGTAGTTTATAGCAGGTCCGCAAATTTGTTGTTGCGAAAAGTGTGTGGTTTAAGGTTTGTGTTTGAGCATTTAAGGCTTGGTTTGTATTTCAAAGTAATAAATTTACCGGCCGTTAAGTGATTAGGAAACTAGACAAAAGCATTTAATCCTTGCACGGGAAAGATGATTGGGTCATACGCTGATCGATCGATAAGCTTAGTCTGAAATGATGCGTTTTTTGTCTTGCCGAAACTATGTCGTTTAGTGTTTTTGCTGGACTATTTAAGGCTTTGTGTGTATCTGAAAGTAATAAAATTGGTTGTTGTTTTGCGATGATGTAGGTTATAGCAAGTCCGCAAAATTTTTGTTGCGAAAAGTAGGGGTGAGCAGAAAAACCGAAACCAAACCAAAAACCGACCGAAACTAGAAACCGGTGGTTCGGTTTTTACTTTTTCGAATACCGAAAATTTTCGGTTTGGTTTCGGTTTTCGTTCAAAAAACGAACCGAACCGAACCCGTTTTATTATATAATATATAATTAATATAATATAAATAAATAAATAATAAATCAAAATTTTAAATTCATATTCATTTTGTGGGTGGATTATAATATATTTATCTTAATGTTTATACACGTGTTTGTCTTGTACGTGTTTTATTTGACAATATATCATTACATATGTGACAATGATTATATGTTTATGTTCATTTACATGTGTGTGTTTCATTTATATGTGTATAATTGTAAAAATTTGGGATAAACATTATTAGGCTTAGATTGACACAAAAATAAACAAGAATAACCAAGTTCTACGTAAAACAAGTTTGTTGGTATAAATTGGCCAAACCCAAATATAAACGGTTTAAAACCGAAAAAACCGAACCGAAACCGATAATAAACCAAAAAAAACTGAACGATTTTGGTTTTTGGTTTTATAAAAACCGAATATTTCGGTTTGGTTTCGGTTTAAGCCAAACCGAACCGTGCACAACCCTAGCGAAAAGCGTGTGGGTCAAGGTTTGCGTTTGAGCATTTATGGCTTGGTTTGTATTTCAAAGTAATAAAATTATTAGCCATTAAGCGATGTTATGTACGCAACAGTTGTTTGCCAATGATGTTAGCTGTGTATAATTATAAGTACTATAAAACGTGTTTTGTTTGCATGTGGTAGGGTGGAAGTGTTTTTTACATGTGTCATTATGTGTTTAGATCCACAAAGTTCGCTGCGTTTTAGAGTCCCAGAGCTCATTAAATATATGTTTTGATGTTTGATTTCATTTTTTCAGGTTGTCGATGATGTTGTTGCTTTGGGTATTCTGTGCATGGCGTATAACAAGGTTTTTGCTAAATGGAGTGCCGACATTGCATACGCGCGCGCGTGTATGTGTGTCTATATATATATATATATATATATATATATATATATTCCCTATAACGGTAATGCTTTACGTTTTTTATTTTGCCGAAACTGTGTCATTTAAGGGTTTTGTCGGATCATTGGCAGCATTGTTTGTGTCTGAAGGTAATAAAAATTCTAGTTGTTACCCACAACTAATATGAGACCTCCTAACTCATATAATGGAAAACCTTATTTTCAAAACAACCAATCTTCAGGAAGACGAAATTTTTATAATACTCGAAGGTCTTCACCTCATTAATATAAAACCTACAAAAGGAGAGAAACTCCTACCCAAATCATGGATTCTCGAGACTAAAAATACCTCAGAGCGTTGGACTTAACTTTCAAAACTACAATGATTTTCAAAACAATTCTTGGTCCGCGTTCCCGAAGTACAGTCTACATAACTATGTATGTTACTTCAAGACCCAAGAATTGTTAACATGGGCACAATATGTTCTAACCACAATGAACCCAAGAAATAGTGGGTACCAAGACCTTGAATTCATATTTGCTTGTAGGTTTCCCTCAAATGTGATCTACGAGCGGACGATTGGATTGTAGATAGTGGTTGCACTAAACACATGAACGGGAATAGAAGATTGTTTACTACGTACAAGGAGTATGATGGTGGACATGTCGTATTTTGGAGCAACCTAAAAGGCAAGGTCATCGGTGGAGCTAATTTTTCTCATAACTCCACTACAATTACCAATGTTGAGCATGTTAGTGCTCTAGCTTTTAACTTGATTAGCGTAGGTCAATTATGCGACGATGATTGCGTATTTAAGTTTACTAAAGTAGATTTTTCTAGTAGTAAAAATAATAAAACGCTAGCTAAAGGTCGTAGGAGAAATGATTTATATACATGCAAATCAGGAGATAAATCCAAACAACAAATTTGTCATGCATCCATGGTGGATAATTCCACGCTTTGACATATGAGGTTAGGTCATGCCAATATGAGGTTAGTTCAAAAGTTAGCTTCCAAATAGCTAATAAGAAACCTAACAAAGTTGAGCACTAAAAGACATTTTTGTGATACGTGTAGTCTATAGAGTCAAGGTAATGCAAACAATAGGACTATGAATGAAGTGTCAACTACTAGGGTCTTAGAGTTGCTACACTTATATTTGTTTGGTCCACCACCCATTCAAATTTATGGAGGTAACTTCTACACTTTGATGATCGTTGATGATCACTGAAACTACACTTGGGTTGTGTTTGTAGAGTCTAAGGATGATGCCTTAGAAAAAATTTAAAATATTGTGTAAAAAACTTAAAAACCTACATGATTGTTTTATTGCCACAATTGAAACTAATCAACATAGTGAATTTGATAAAGTGCAATTTGAAGTGAACAACATACAATGTCTTATAACTTGTTGGGCCCGTTCACTTCTCAATTGACTGAGATTGTTGAAAGAACACATAGCAAGTTAAGAATGATGAGCCATGCTATGTTAGACGGGCAATCCATTCCACAAAAAATTTGGTGTCATGCATTAGATATGGCAACATACATTTTTAATATGGTTTATATTATAAAATTCATTAATAAAACACCCTACAAAATCCTTAGAAATAGGAATCCTTCATTAGAGTACTTTAGGGTCTTTGGTTGTAAAGTCTTTATACTTAACACTAAAGTACATCTCACTAAGTTTGACCCAAAGTCGTATAAATGTGTCTTTTTGGATACTCTTAAAATAGCAAAGCATACATAATGCTTGATAAGGAAACAATGAGAATTGAGGAATCTCTTAATGTGACCTTTGATGAGAGTTTGCCTGAGCCCAAGTCATCTCCTTCGGTAGAAGATGATAGGATCAATGAACCCATAGTTTAAGATCTTAATTTGTCACCATCATTACAAGTTAATGTTTCAGATGAAGGCTATCCTAAAAGTGTCAAAGACGCTAGAGTTCACCCAATAGAACAAGTCATTGGTGAGTTGAATGAGAGGACACTTAGGTCTAAGAAAAAAAAGCTTAGGATTTTCGCATGACATTTTCTAAAGTCCAAATTGCACGCGTCTAGTTGAGGTTGTTCATAGTTAACATGCACCATAGGATATTAATTTGAGTGTGGTGTGGAGAGAAAGGTTAGAGTTCTAGAATTTGTTTGCATAACCTTTATATACTTGTGCTCTTAGAGCTTATGTGCTTATGTACTTATGTGCTATATGCTAAGACTTATGTGAAAGACATGGAAGTTAGGAAACATTGTTGTTTTAACCAGATGAAGGATAGATGTCAATACATTATTCAAACTATGGTTTATATTATCTCGAATTCTACATGTCAAACTTATGTGCTATGAACAAGAAATTTGATCTACGTCTTGTCAAAATTATGGTAACCATCGTCTCCCAATTTAAATTTTTGAAATCCACATTGCATGTTTTATTCCACTTAATAGACATGAAAGATATAATAGACAAATTTGATGACCAAATGACACGTTGGATCGCAACTCACCTTTGTGATGAAAATGTTGTGTTTGTGTCAACTTGTTCATTATATGGGTTGATTGCATCCTATGTGTATTAGCCTAGAAAAGATAAGATAAGATTTTATGCAAACATACAAACTACTCACGTAGTTGATGAGAATTCTCATTTATTTGAATTCGGTATAGTATTGTTTAACATAATAAAATACACAAACAATAAACATGATAATATAGAACTCTCATCAGAGGTTCTATGTACTTAACTCACCATACACTTCGGTAGTTAAAAGATTA
The DNA here is from genome assembly GCA_026074375.1 of Tanacetum coccineum. Lineage (NCBI taxonomy): Eukaryota > Viridiplantae > Streptophyta > Magnoliopsida > Asterales > Asteraceae > Tanacetum > Tanacetum coccineum. The sequence goes on from BQNB010103879.1 coordinate 6,384, forward strand.
TCAATATTGACACAACACATCAAACCATAATTCTGAGATATTATATATCGCAACATTTGGTGCGTGTATAATAAAATATGTGTTCCTATATGTGTAAAATATCCAGAAAGGATTCAAATACATACCGAAGTAGGTTTCATAACTTGGACCACTCATCCGAGATCCTAAGTATTTTCTTTGCAATGCATTGAAAATAAAGTTGTTAATTCTAAAAAACCAAAATGGTGATTAAGGATCTCTACAAGGCCAACTACAATAGAAGTATCATGCATGGCTACACAAATCATGGTGCATGCATGGGTAATTGTAGAAACTAAATGTGTGTAACTTAATCATCCAATCTTGACAAACACCAACTAAGCACAACTTTCAATCAAGAATAATAAGTACATGTGTCATAAAATAGATCTAATATCCACAAAATATTGTGCTTAACCAACAAACACAAAACAACATAACCATGATTAAGAAGAATGTCAAAAATCTAAAACACAAAAGCTAAAAACATCTCAAGTCTTAAGCAAGGAATAAGAAGAACACCAAAATTGCACTTTTACTCAAAAATTCAAGGGAACTACATAGTCTTCTTCCTAAACTTATATTATAAAAATATTGCTTCTAAATATCTTCTTGTAATTGCATGATTATCAAAACACAACACAAAAGGAATCTAACAAAACAACCTCATTTACAAAATAAAATATGTGATGCAAGAACCTCTTTTAGATGCTAGTGTCGTGTAGGAAGTTAGTTGTTTCGTCTCAAAATTTTGCAAAATTTTGACTTAACAATAACACTTTCTAAAACAATACATGGAAGATGTATTATTTGTCTGAGAAGGTATAACTACTTTTTACATGATCTCGAGCACACCACAAAGTATTATATTTATATGTATTACCCAATAAGTATCAATATAATTATATTATAGGAGAATGAATGGTGCTTTCTGATAACACAATGGGCTCTTCGGACAATGTGCTCGATAATCAAATCTTTAATACCTCAAGTAATGACTCACCTCCATCAAATATGGAAATGTACCTCAATTATAAAAAACATGATGGTGATAATATGATTATTCCTCAAACACCAAGTGAGGAAATTGAGACTATAATTGATAACACTAGGTGCCCCCTCTTCTAAAAGAGATCGAGGAAGATGAAATTTAGGAAAAGATAAGGAATCCCAAATCACATTAAGCGTGGTTACTCTATTTATTATGAAAACACAATTGACATGATCAATTCAATTAAGGATCATGGAGAGTAAAATAGGGTCACGTTCATGTCGATCAATGAGGCAATAAAACTCTTGCTAGCCGTTGCTACCAACATGAGTTGCGTTGTTGAGAACGACATAGGAAATGAAGGATATAAGGATAACTTTAAGGAAAAAGATATTTGAGATGAATTCAACATGGTTGTAACATCAAATGTTGAACTTATGTACTACTTATGTGTACTCTAATAATATGTGTTTTATATTTGGTGTTTATTATCCTTAGCATGCTCAACAAAAAGTGATTAAAGACGTGATAACAATACATATACATGATAAAATATGTATATGAATATATGCAACAATGTACATAGTCATGATAAATAATGATTGTACTAATCCATGCTTGCAAGGATCCAAGTGGTAAGCTAACCTACCTTGGACTTGAACATGTGTATGCATTTGTTTCTTGTGGTGTTTTATGTTTGTTTGTTTTTTGTTATAGCCAAAAACACCTCGAAGGTAATGCTCTTGACCCATGGATCCTCGCCTTGAAACAAGGGGAGCAACGATCTAGGGGAGCACGTTTGAAGATATCTACTTTCTACCTCGACAAAGATATCTACCTTCAAGTGAAATATCAAGATCCCGCCTTTTTGATTTGACAAAAGGGGGAGAAAGAAAGCAAAGAGCTATAGCTTACGGGGGAGAAGAAATATTAAATCTCATGGGTGAAGACAACGTTTAAGCTTCACCAAATTACAAGGCCAAGATCAAGACGCAAGCTACATCAACGACCTTCGTCATCTTCGATATGTTTGTAATTTTATTTACTTTTAGAAATTTATTTGTCATCATCAAAAAGGGGGAGATTGTTGGGGCAACATTTACTAAGATCTCCTTTTATGTTTTAACGATGACAAATAAACGTTCGCAACACTTAAAATCACAAACGATAACCAAAAACGGCAAAACATGAATAATGTTCTTGGCGCCCTAGTCAAGCGGCAACACATGACCAGCGCGCCGGACACTGTTAACGTTTTGCACGTTTTTGATTTTTTGGCTTTCCTCTTAACGGTATGAATATGATATTTGGTTTATTAAAAACACTCGAATCGAGGTTTAAACTTAGAGAGGAACGAAAACAAGTCCTCCTATTTTCGACAAAACGTCAACTCATTTTCTTTATCAAATGCCTCTAGCCAATGCCAAATATAGTTTTCTAAACCTAGTATAATCATACTTTCAACATACCATCAAACGAAAATATTCATTAGACGTTAATCCAGATTTACGTCGTCTCCAATCACTTAACGGGTTTTACTCCGTTATTGGTCAAACTGAGTCAAATATCACTTTATGTAAATGAATTCTTTCCCATTACGAGATGTGTTTTGCTTGAGATGCAAAACACTTAGCTTGTTTGTATCAAGATGATTAGTGATCATGTCCATTGTTGAATAATCATGGATTAAGTCTTAATGACTATTTGAGTTTATGTTATTTGAAAGTTGATTATACTTCGATCATTATCACTTCCCACACTTAAATGTTTTACAAACTCCCACATCTCTTACACACCACTCTCCGCTAAACATTCCTTTAATTATTTGTTAATCCCCTCTTCCCAATAAATGATTATTCACACTCTCCTACACAATCCCAACATTCCAACAAACATTCTTTCCACTCTCCCAAAATCGTTCCTTAATCATTATTGCCTAATTCTTTGCTCTCTTCAAGGAAATATGATTCACCTAAATCCTCACTCATTTGATTATCTTCTTCTTCACAACCATTACTCAAACCTTCATTCCTAATCCTTCATCACATTCAACATTCCCAAGCTTATACCCACATGTGACAACTCACATTCCTTTACATAATGTACTCTCTGGTACTTGTTGTCTCCCACATTCAAAACATAGGCTCCTATGTGTCTTATCATAACACCCTCAATCACACATTCTCTACTCATTCCCTTACTCACTCACTCACTCTCATATTTGAATTTCAAATCACACACACTAAAAGCTTCTCCTACACACTCACTCGCACACTCTCAAGTTTAAAAATTAAATCACACCCATGCATTATCAAAGCTTCCCACACACACTTTGCTAAACCTTCTCCTACACATCTTGCCAACTCACCTTTCCTAACATTTAGATTTTAAAATTCGAATTTTAAGTATAGGCTCCTTTCTATCACATCAATGACAACTCACTCATAACTCACAACTCTCACCCTTTATAATTTGAATTTGAAATTCAAATTTTCCCCTCACAACATACATCCTTTCTCCCCAAGTTTGAAATATTCTTTCTTCCTAACCCATGCCAACTCACTCACTCAACCATAGTTAGTTTCTAACTCATTCAAATACACACACCTCTCATAACATTTGAATTTTGAAATTCAAATGTGCTCTCTTTCACACAATGATAACTCACCCTAAACACTTCAATTTGAATTTTTTAAAATTCAAATCATGGGAGGAAAAATCTTTTATCCATCACATGAGGAATACCCAAATACTTCCTTTGTCTCATAGTTCTTTCCTTTCTCTTAGAAATTGGACAAAGACCCCTAAAACTTCTTTTGTACATTTTCACAAATGTTTTTATCAAATTGATGTTTGAGTTAGTTGACCTTAAGTGTAAGAATTATGGAAAGGTTTAGTGTAAAGTACAATTAAGGGTTTAGCAACATCGGGTATTTAAAACTTCAAAACCCGAAAAACTCGAGACGGGATGCTGGCTCGTGGGAAGCGCGCCAGGTGTTGTTAAGGATTGCACCATTTTGGGGTCTACGCCTATAAATACCCTTTTTTACTCTTGTATTCCTCACCTTTTTCCATTCTTTCTTTCCTATATTTTCTCTTCTTCTATCCTTTAAGTCTAAGACCTTCTTGTGTTCGGATTTTCCAATTCTGTCATTCTATTGAAGAGAACACATCTCCGCAAAAGAGCCACACAAGTGCCTAATCTACACTTGTGTGTTGAGTCAAGGGTCTTCTATCTTATACCCAATCTATTAGAATGGAGTCTCTAGGTTAGGTTAGGGCTTGATTTAAAACAATCATCTTTTATTCAATTTGGTTGTAATAGAAGTCTTGTATCTTTGTGATCAAGCCTAGATCATTGGGTGATCTAGTGGGGTTTGGGAAACTTCGAAGGGAAGTTTTAGTGGTCTTAGGAGTAAGTCGAATCACAAGTTCTTATGGGTGGTTTCCGAGGGTGGAATATTATAAAGAGTACCTCTTCTTAGTGATCGTCGAGCTTAATGCATATCGGTAGAGCGAAGTTGTATACGGTTTATAGTCCACCATAAGGATTATACTAGATTAATAGTATAGGTATCGTGGATTCGTAACTGGATGTACGGATGGTATAAAACCCCCATCCCGAACCATTATATACCATGGTTTCTCTCTCTCTTTATATATATATATATATATATATATATATATATACTTAGTGGTTATATTGTTAACTAGATTATTGCACCACTCGGTTTCTTTGAGACTTAAAGTTTCATAAACTTCGAAGAAGTCAAAAAGACCATATTCACCCCTCATCTACGGTTCTACATCACCTTAAACGAATAGTTGACGGTAGGAGGAAGGAAAACAAAAGTATATGGATGCGGCTTTCCATGCCTCGCTCCACATTTGGATACTAAACGGATCATCAAAGAAACAACCTGTTCTCTTGGCTTTTGGTGGAGGTCTATCGCTTTGGACATAATTCTTAACGCGGATTCCCCTCAAACATCATAAAAACGTTGCGTATTGATTTATTCCATACTCCTCACAACAAGGTTATATTCGATAGTCTAAATACACAAACATAACAATATGTTAATAATCGGATTACAATATCTATACTTAAGATTAGAGGCCATATTTGGAACAAACTACGACTGCATTTTTTACAGGAAGTATTTATTCTTCCAATTACAAAGTGACGGCTAAATAGGTTACCATATCATCAAGGTGAAACAACTACTACAGAAATCAAATCTCCAAACATATTGGATAAGGTATACAGAAAAATTTACTACCTCATACCAACGTCTAATACTGAAAACTAGCTCCATTATAAATACAATACGTATGTGTGTTGTCGCCATCATGTTTTGCGTAAACTCTGGAATGCGGCGTGCACATAAATCTAAAGGCTTCAACATCATTCGGAACATGGAAACACAAATTCAGACATAAAAGCATATATGTAATAAACATTAGGGCTAGGAGGTATACAGACTACTATATTGCCTCACACCAATGCCTAATATTGTAAACCATCAACGTTAGAAATACAATATGTACATGTCCTTTCGCCATGATGTTTTGCATAACCTATGGCATGCGACCAGCACGCAATTCTAACAGCAACAACATCAGCAGGAACCTAAAAACACGAATTCAAACATAAGAACATGTACGTAACGACCTACTGTAAAAACGATCTAAAAAGTTGAGAACTCTAAACATATAAGGACGGATGTTAAAGCGAACTACCATTTCCTCACACCCATATAAAACACACTTTACAACACCTATGATTATACGCATCTAATGTTATCAGTAAACGACTCTCGATTGGCCAAACAACAACACACATGTAACATTTCTTTTGAAAAATATAAACAAATATCTACATTAGATGCCATAACCTATAACCTCGCGAAATGACCGACGATTTTATTACTTTCAAACAAAAACAAAGGTTGGCATAGTCCAACGCAAACCTTAAACAACACTGTTTCGAGAACATAAATTCTGCCGTCGAAATAAGGTGGCCATTTTTAGATCAACAATTTTGCTTGGTTTCCGATTGTATAAAACTATAATTAGATCAACCTAAAAACAGCAAACCCGCAACACGCACCAACCACATCCAAAGTAGAAAAACCAAAGAAATAAGGATCTCAAATCGACCCTTTCAATTCATAAGCATTTTCAATGCTCATTTTACAAAGCAATACACGTTAAGACCGAAACACCACTTTTCACAAACTTATAACAAAACTACTTAAAGGCAAACCACAACTTTTCACAACTAATAAAACCGAATAACAACTCTTTCAACTAACCCTAAAATTACACGACGCAATAAACTTACATCAAGATCGAACATGGAACACGAAACCTAACACCTATAATCACACTTTTTACTAACAGTTACATTATGTCGCGCATAATCGGGACCTCTACACAATGTTTTAACCAAAACCCCTAAAACAATTCTAACTTCAAACGACCAAATTAAAAGAACACTGGAAAATAACAACATGCAACAACTATAACTCACGAATCTAACAATTTTAAACAGCAAAATTAAAAAACACAAATCGTGAACACCATCACCGATCAATAAAGTAAATAAAAATGGTTTTACTTACATGTAACACTAAACGATATTCGTTCAAATGTTGTTGCTCCAGATCTAGATTTTGGTTCATGCGTGTGTGTCTAGGTCTGTGTTTGTGAGTGTGTGTCTCATTTATCCCGCTCCTGTATATATGCAAAACCACCAAAACGACGTTGTTTAGTTTAAATAGTATATTAAACTACACCTTTAAGTCCAAAACGACGTCGTTCCACCCCAAAAGGACCCCGTGTGGACCAAGCCCACTCACAACCGACCCATTCTACCACCAAAACAACGTCATTTTACACCTTAAAACATTGTCGTTTTATTCGCTAATTTATAAAAGGGTAATATGTACTATATTTGCATTAAATGTACATTAAAACTACTAAAATGCATAAGAATGCAACATGTAATAGAAATAAGTTAACCACATATAAATGTGTAAAAAGAAACTTTATATAAATTATATTTTATTTGTATGGAAAATAATTGGGAGGTCTAACAAATATGATTAATTATGTGCCTAATAGATGTGACAGTAAGTTATTGGTTTGTGAAGAAGGAGGTTCACATGTTGTCTTCTAGAGTATTGATGAGGTGTCATTTTATACACTATTTCGGGGTCATTTAACCCCCTAAATCATGCAAATATGCCCAGATTATATGCTTAATCGTTTGTTTTCAGGTTTTTAGCACTTGGATGGCATTTAGAGGAAATACATGTGACTTGGGCTCATTTGGAGAAGAAACGGACGAGATTACGACTCTACACAAAAAATCATGAAGAATTGTGCATACAGCACGTGGAGACGGTGTCGCAGGCATAAAGCGACGGCGTCGTGATCCATCTAGTGACGGTGTCAGAAGATTTAGTGACGGTGTCAGGACGTAACCGACTCAATGAGGATCTAGAATTATCCACGTGGCGACGGCGTCAGGATTACAACGCGATGCCGTCGCAATGATATCTCTATATATATTAAATCGATTTTAGGGTTTCAAGTGTGTAACTTTTGGGATAACTTTGTATAACTTAGGGAGACGAACCCTAGCTCTTGTAGCAGCTTCATAGGTCGTTTTTAGGGCCTCAAAATCCTATCAAACTACCTTGAATTCATGTTTTAATCCAAGTAAGGTTATTTATCATTAATCATTCAATATGTCTATGTGTTGTGTGATTGATTTATCTCTTTGCTTTCTTTATAACATGCGAGGCTAAACCCTCCTTTGTATTTGCTTATGATTGTATGAAAGTCGGATTTTAGATCCTTTTATTGTTGCTTCTTGATTGATGATTGTGAGCGTTAGGTTCTAGAAAACCAGCTTTTGTCTGTATTGCTGTAGACACGTCTAGGGAAACGCGAGTGCGTAGAAAGGATACCAACATGCAAGAAATCAGCAAGATCTTCTCACGTATGTACATACTTCACACAAAACAACTCGTAGAAGTCGAAATTATGACACCAAAGTCAATTAAGTCCCGGATGTGCACATTTCTTCCCCATGATTGTTGTAATCTATCAGAATAATCAATCCAAAGGAGATAATAGCCGAAGAAAGTCAAAAAGCATAAGTAAAGCACATATATCTTCCCCCTGATTATATTCGATACAATCAAAATAATCATATCTTGTGTACGCCCAAAAATTCGATAATATGATCATGTGTGAAGTAGCATAAGTCTGGTTAAGCTTAGAATATCCCTTAAGAATCAACTGCCAATAAAAAAATCTATATCCTTTTCCCTTCTGACTAATTCATTTCCAATCTCTTATTCTGTCGGTTGTCTGTAATAACCATTGATGGAGAAAACCCAGTATAACAAATTTGACGCTGAAGTAGAATAGGCCAAACTAGTGTCTTATGTCTTGTACTCTCCATGTGACTCCAAACTTATACTGAATACTACAATGTAATTCCTTTAAGTATAAGTAGACCTAAGTCTCTTGACAAATTCTTAAATATTTGAGACACTGAGCACTACAATATAACTCCTTTAAGTGATAGCAAATGTGCGCATTGAGCACCAACTTATGCGTTTGTAGATTGCACATTGCTAAATTTCTCAAGTCTTAATCAACAACGGTTATAAGCTCGAACAAGTTATCTTTAAAGTCTTCATCCAACCAACCCTGACTTATAAGATTTGATAAGACCACGCACCCATGAAATTCCACTTCAACTTCAAATGTGTGATAAAAAATTAGCCCCGTAGACATTTGTTGTAGTTAAATCCCAAAACTAGCCTTTTGAACGGTTTAAGTGAGTATTTGATAAGGATCTTTTAAGTGATAAGTGATGTTTATGTTTTTGTGTTTTTCTGAAATTCTAAAGTGTAAATCAGAGAGTTAAATGTTGTTGTATCAAGTAAATTTTAGACTAAACGAGGTTTGAGTCTTTTTCCAAATGAGGTTCACCTCGAGAATCCAATTGAGGTTCGAAAGGTGAATCCTAAATGAGTTACTTCAACAATATCCCAAACGAGGTTCGATGTAGAATCTCAAATAAAGCCGTATTCTTCCCGTGTAAAAGAATGCCAAATGAGGTTCCAAACGAAATACAATCAAGGTTCGAGATGATTTTCCGGTTGAGGTTCCAATCAAGGTTCCAAAACACTTGTACCAAATGAGGATAGATGCTTTCTCGTTGAAAAGTCAACTTCACCCTTAATGTAGGAAATGAGGTTTATAACAAAATGAGGTTGGATCAAATGAGGTTGAAGTAGTAAATCCGGATAAGGTTTATGTAGAAGAATTAATTAAGGTTTTCCACTTGAAGAATTGATTGAGGTTGAAGACCAAATGACCAATTGAGTAGCCTTGAAGTCACACGTGTAAAATGAGTAGTCAAAAGAGGTTTTCTTCCAAAGTCAACGAATGATGAACGAGGTTCCACGAAGATGAATACTCAATCTTGCAAATGAGTGATGTAATCGCTTTGAAGCCTCGTTCTCCAAACCTTGTATGTAAATGAGTATAGTAACCGCTTTGTAACAAACTTTCAACCTTGTAATAACCTTCTAACAACTTGGTAACCACCAACCTTCTAGAAGCTTTTAGAAACTCTTTCACTAATTGAGTATTCAACAACACCCAATCACCAAAATCACCAATTAAGCACAATTAACCACTTTCCAACACCTCAATCTTCAATCCTCATTAACAATTGAGTAATCTAACCACTTTTCTATAAGAAATTCCAACAAATGAGTATTGTAGCCATAAATTCAACAAACCTCATTTGGTAATACAACTACCTCACGTCACACTATAGCCACGAAATCTCCAAAAAAACCAAGAATCGAGCTAGAAACAATCAATTTGATCACGAGACTCACCAATCACCTTCCAATTATCACCAATCACGAATCAAACACCTTAATCTTGATCAATTGGAAAAACTAGAAACCTCGTTCATACCTTTATATACACATCGCACATATGTAAACCAAATTCACCATCAATTGATTCCAATAACACCGTGTAATCACCATTAAACTCAATCACGAATCAAATCTAACTCAATCATTGAATCACACTTGATGAATTTTGATCAAACAAGAAAAACTAGAAACCTCGTTCATGCTCAAAAACCCCACGTCACATATAAGGCTCCCCAATCCATCTTTTTGAACTCAGATTCACAATTAAACACTTCAATTGATACTTAAACACGATCTAACTCTCAAATAACACTAATCCATAGCAATTCGAAGAAATTTGTTGAACCTCGTCCATGAATGAAATGTGACGAACCAATATAATGAAACATCAATCAAGATCTCATTTGGCATTTATACTTCAATTGATACTTATACGTGTATTTGACATTTATACACGTATCGAATCTTCATGAACGTGCATGATTTGGGATTTTACACTAAACCTCATTTGGGATATATTTGGTGTACCTCATTTAGGAATCACCTTTCGAACCTCAATTGGATTTTTGGTCTGAACCTCATTTGCGAAGTTTAGCAGAAACTCATTTAGGAATCATCTTAAGAACCTCAATTGGATTTTCGGCCTGAACCTCATTTGGGATAGGTGTACCTCATTTAGGAATAATCTTTCGAACCTCGATTGGATTTTCGGGTTGAACCTCATTTGGAAAATTTAGTAGAAACTCATTTAGAAATCATCTTTCGAACCTCAATTGATTTTTCGGTCTGAACATCATAAGGGATTTTATACTTGTTAATAAGAAATTGGTTGTAAATCTACCTTGGATTAATAGATTGCTAAAAACAAGACTGGATTAATAGAAAGTAGCGAGTTCATTTTCTGTTGTGTCTTTTTCTCTCTCTTTTATATCTCATAAAATAGCATAATTATAAAATGTTTATTTTAACTTATAATATATATTTTTCTTACGCCAAATTCAAATCAAAATTTCAATCTAAATCCAAATTTAAAATCCATACCCATATAAAAACCAAACGAACCCTTTTTTTATTCACTGAATTAAAATAATACTTATTATGTCTAGTGATTATATTGCAATTATTTCGATACCTTCGGAGATAGTGAGATACCTTGTTATATTTTTCAACCAAATGATTACAAGTTAAGTTAGTTTGTTAATTTACTTTTTTAAAAATTTACAATGTTTCCGTATCATCTCAAACTATTTGTTTATAGTTTAGCTTCAACTATATATATAACTTTTTTTAAACGGTTAATATAATAATCAGATGATTAATTATATATTAAGTGGATTGCGTTTGAGGTGTGCGTATTAGTACACGGATGAACCGTAAAACCTAATTCTGTTAATACAAACTGTGAACTAATTCTAGATTTTAATCAGTTAAACCTTAAAACCTAATTTCAAGAAGCATCAGAGTTATTGAAATCCCCAAAATTAATGAAATTATAAACCCTAATAAAACCCTAATTATATAAAAAATTGTAAAAGTTAATACTATACATAGCTCAATTGTCTAAAAACAAAATCATCCCCAAATCATAATTCTTATTACACAAATTATAAATCGAGACTTAAATGAATATAATGATTCAACATCATAGTAAAATCGAAAACGCACCTGCTTATGATCACTGATAAGATTCGTTTGTTTCGACTTTTGGTTTATGATAATAGGCCGACCAATATATTAATTTAATCAACATTTTTCTAGATGTTATAGTCACAATTGAATTGTTTTGGTGGCGATTGATTTTTTGGTTTGTTAACAGGGATTGAATCGTTGACAATTTTTGTTAGGGATAATGAATTAGGGTTTTTTTTAGACGCAATAAGAGATTTGGGGATAACTGTTTGTAAGGGTGGTATGTTTTACGTTTCCTTTTTAAAGGTAGATTAACATGGACCATTGGATGACTATTAATGTCAAGTGTTATTTTTATAGAGTTTTGGTTAGAAGATTTAATTTTGCAATAGCTTGTTTTACATAGGAGAAGATATATAAACAATTTTGAGCTTTTGAGTTTATATATATGTGCAATTCCCCGTTTAAATTATTTCTTTAGTATGCCTCAATATTTCACTATATATTCACTCAAAAGAAAAAAGGTTTTCCTAAACGATTTCATATCATACTCCTCAATCTTTCGATCCATTTTTAGTAACTCAAACAAGGGGTCTTGAGTCCTTTGTTGAATGTGTTGGTGCAAATACATACATATATCTCTGTTAGGTTTCAATGATAATGAAAACCTCATAGGTATTATGTTTTATTGATAAACTATTTATAATGCAAATACATAATTTAAAACCTAATGGTTCTTAAGCCATGTCACCCAATTTATAATGCAAATACATAATTTAAAACCTAATGGTTCTTAAGCCATGTCACCCAACTAATCTATTGTCCAAGGCGCGGTCCAACTAATCTATTATATACTACGTAATACCCGGAATTATGGTGACGGGATGGAATCTACAGTCATGCCAAATTCGGCGACTTAATATATGGGGGTTTGGCTGTTAAATGTGTGTGATCATCCAAATAAAATACATTCCAGCAAGTACCGGAAGGGATGTATTTACTTTGTGAATGTCTTGAACATATATAGGGTTTTCATTCCTCAGGAATTTGTTATGTTATTGTAGTTCTAGAGGTATGTGGCACTATAGAAAGTAACAAGTTATACACAAACTTAATAGAAATAGTAGATCATAAATCTGACAGAAATAAGTGGTTCATTCTTTGTCACAGTTCGTTGGCATCTTTGTCCGAATTGATCATTAAGTTGACATAATCGTGGGTCAAAACGTGTAAACTTTAGACAACCTTCCCAAACATTTGTTTCCCCAAGCCACTGTCTTATAGTACTAGAAATACACAATCATACAAAGTTCCATGGATCAGGCAGAAAAACAAGTCTTGAGATGGGCATATAATCAAGTTTCAGGAAGAACATAAATCATACAAAGCTTTGTTCTATTACATTAGGAATGTTTCGTCTGTTCATCGCTCAAACTTTCTATAAGATGATACACAAATGAACAACTCTACCTACACGTGACAATTCACTAAGGAACAGTAACACAATTAAATAGTAGAATGAAGAGCTTTTTTTTGTGAGTTTTTAGAGTCTGTAGGCATGCAAATGCTTAGCCCATCTTCTGGCCATGTAAGGGTCATGGTAATCCCAGCTCCCGGCATTACTGCTCCTACCATCTTCACTCCCTACACCACCATCATCACCATCACCACCACCATCACTAATCTCCCTTTTCTCCCGTAATCCCACTATCACTTCACCTGATCGCATACATTCCCTTACCCCATCCTCCACATAACTATACTCCACACAAACATTACCATGTTCGCTAATGTTCAATGGGATTCTTCTCTCCTCCCCACCTCTAAGTTCACCAAGTCTCACAATCCTTCCATCTTCTCTGATCCTCAGCTGAATGTCCCTTATTTTATCCCCAAGAACTCTACCTAAAAACTCCTCGAATTCATGCATCACAAACCCATTTGAAGTCCCAAAACTGTATCCCACATGAAACCGATGGATCTGTATAGCCACCTGTGTGTCGAATCCATGGTATGATCTTGTTGGGTTGTCTGACAGATGTAGGATACATGATTGAGGATTCTCATACGCACGATCCCCTAATACCTTTACCCCTTTCTTTAGCCCCTCAACTGGATCTGCTTGCCCCATGTAAAATAGGCGATCAATTACCTGAAGTGCTGCTCTTTTCCCATATGATGTCATTCGCCTCAGAGGGAAGACGCGTGCTGCAGCAGACGAGTAGGTGACAACAGCTAATCTGTCAATTGGTCGAAGAGAAAAAACAACCAATGCCATACACTGTTTTATGAGCCTAAGATGAGGCCCATTTGGGCAAGCAACTAGTACTAAATCAATAGCTGGTTGGTGTGCTAGTCTTACAGATAGGCATGCTGTGTATGCTGGTTCTGGTGACAATGAGGATGAACTGTAGCCTGCTGTTTGATGAGAAAATGGTTCAGATGAAATGGAGAGATGAAGACGCTGATGGTCAATACCGTGACTAGGTTCAATAGGGTCGTCATCATCATATCGAGCTGAACGTAAGATGGAACGTCTATGAACCCGGAAAGTGGCAATGGAGTCATCAAGGATTTGTAGGATGGGATCATCGGTTTGGTTGCCATAAAGGAAACTGCAAGTGTGGATTCTTTTAAATTACGAGGTAGATGAGTCCACTGAGCACGGCAAATAGGACAGGTGACACCTCCATGACGGACATTGGAGGCGATGCAATCAAAATGGAAAGCATGAGAGCATTGGGCAGTAAATATAGCCTGGCCTGGGCTAGTGCATGTGCTGTAGTTGAGAGCGTCCAGACATATTGCACACATGGTCTGCATTTGAAGAAAGAAAAACCGTAAATTTCATCTCATCAGCAGCATGCTTATTCTAAATGGGTTTTTATTATCTTGTTCACTGTCCATAGAGCCATACAGGGTTTGCGAACTGTAAAGTATTTTTCAATAAGTATACAATCAGTACACGTAGAACCTATATACCTTACGGAATAACCATTTCAATATCTCATATTAAATTACATATAACTAAATCTAAGAAAAATGGAGAACCCTATACCAACAAAACGCCATTTCTTGATAATCTCTTTACTTCAATTAATACCACGATCATTTAGCAACACATAGGGCGGGCAGCTATTAATGTTCCAATTAAAAAAAATAAGTAACATATTTCCTCCAACTCGTAAGCTCCATTTTTGGGCTTATCTCAACTGGGCTTATATTTCACAAGATAAGATTTTTTCCAACTTATTATAAAACTTATGGGCTTATCGGAAAAGCTAAGCCCGGAAGCCGAAATGAGATTACGGTTAAACAAACACCCCCCAATAATAAGATTGATTAATTAGTAGTAAAATGTTTGTTTAGATAAAAAGGGCGAGAAAATGACCTTGGTGGTGGTTGGATCTGGTGCATCATCTGGTTGATTAATATGGATGAGCTTGCCAAGTTTGGGAAGTGAAGTGGAATTTGACGATGTTACTACTACCTGTAAACATTTACTAGACTACATTACTAAAACCCAAATCAAATGAGTTTATTAAATGTAATATTACAACTACTTACAGTTGTGGTTGAAGAAGGAGGAGAAGATTGATGGAATGAAGCACATGTATTAAGCAGTTTCCGAGCTGCCTTCTTCAGTTTCTTAGAAGATGGCATCATCATCATTTTAATAAATCAATTCAATCTCCTCATTTCTACTTACTCATTTATTAAAAAACACATACAACATACATACATACAAAGTGTGTGTTTTATTTTTTAATATATTCTTGTTTTTAACTCCACTACTGGCACTGGTCAGCCTCGAATTTCGATCCCACTTTTCTACCACGGACTAATTTATTAGACTAACAAAAAAATCACAAAATAAAATTCACACAATAACTTGTCAACTAAATATAAAAAGTAAGATTGTGTGATTATCATTTTATAAACTATTTATGAATATAACATTATTCAATTTATTAATATTCGGATGGGCGTATATTTGCAACTCCACTTTCGGCTTTAACTCGTTTTATTTAATGCCTACCGAAGGATAAGGTTAAAAAAAATAATTAAAATGGAGAAAGTAATAGCCATACATTTTAAATTTGGAGTAAAAATGTAAAATGAGATGTATTCATTTTTTATGCAATTAGATTGTGTAATTGCGATTACTTTTTATCTTTTTCATTTTAATTATACTTTTTATTTGAAATCTAAATAACTGGTCATATATAATCACAAGTGAGGACTTACTAAAAAAACAAAATAATCCAGGTTTGGACTTTGGACAAACTTCTAATTAAACAGCTATTGTATTGGTGGCATACACTTGTACGATTAAAAAACTATTATGATGGATGGAAGATGCAACTTACTGTATCTTTTATTGTTGTTTTTAAATTAATGAGGTGTTTACTAAATTAAGTGGTAACAAAAGATTGTCTTAACTAGCCACTTATTGGGGAGACTTTAATTTTAATGAGTTCTTTAATTAAGAAACATTAAGGGTTAGACCCACTCATTAAGTGAGAATAAAAGAAAAAGAAACACCCGTGTATCTTGGAGAGTGAAGTTGTGGTTGTCAACTTTACCTTCTTTTGAGGTGCCAATGAGCATATGACCCATTAAAGCCACTACTCGTGACTTTTGCTGGACATCATATCTTCTTCACTTTTTTGACCCACAAAATATGTTCTTACTAGTTAAGTTATGGCTTAATCATACGTAATGCAAGTTTAAAAAAGGGTCATACCATTTATTATGTCAACCTGCATACATATAGGGTATGTTTGGCACGGAGTTGTGGTGGATTTTTTTAGGGCGATGAGCTAGAGCAAGATCATTTTGATTTTTAGTGCTTGTTTGGCAAAAGGAGCGGTGAGCGTTTTGATTTTTATTGGTTGTTTGGCAAATGAGCGGTGAGCGGTGCTATTTTTTAGGAAACCTATTTTTTCAATGCTTATTTAAGGAGCTTTGACAAAAGAGTGGTGAGCTGTGAGAGCTACTGCTCACACTCTTACTGCTCACGGTTACAGCTCACAGCTACTGCTCACAGCAGAGGGGTCTCGGAGGGGTATGCAAGAGGTGCAGTCGCACAGGGCCTCCACTTATAAAGGGCCACATTTTTATTAGTTTTGCATATAAATAGGTATAATATTAAACATATATAAGCCATATAATTAAAATTTATATGCAACTTCTTTTTAGTTTGCAAGCGTAATGGGGCCTCTTTATTATTATTGCCTAGGGCCACCGAAAATAACGAGACGACTTTGACTCATAGCTACTGCTACTTTTAACAAGCACACCCATAATCTCACAATAACTTACCTAAGCAAGATTATGATTGGTTTTTTGTTTTCTAATTGATAACGTATAATAGGTATACCAAGCCTCCGGGCTTGGACCACACTATCACTTGGGCTCCTGGGCCCAACTGCATTGATCACGGCTCGGACACAGCAAAACGGACGTGGACCTAACTATAGGATACTTCCGTCCACGAAAAGTACACGCGTCCGTATACACGGTTATTACGGGACCTTGCCCGACAAGGGACCCACTCTGGCCACTACGACGAAATACTAGGAAACCCTAATACTTGACCCCTATAAATAGGGACCTAATACACAATGAACAGTACGATTTCCTCACTCTATACTTTCATAATTTCTCTCTCTGCATGTTTACTTACTTTTACGCCGGAGTCTAACCGTGGGGTCCGCACCCACGGTAAGGCTAACGGTTTTCGTTTGATTGTGCAGGAAATCGTCACTTCTCTTGCTCTAATACAAAACACAACGCTCAAATCATCCGATAGCCCAATCCAATACAGGATTTGAGCCTAGGTTTGTACCCGACACCTATTTTGTATTAACAAGTGGCGCCATCCGTGGGACACGAACGCAACCACGTTTTCTAAAAACTCACCATGAGCACTCA
>BQNB010103880.1:5143-23936 GCA_026074375.1 Tanacetum coccineum
TAAAGTACAGATAGTAAAACGTGGGGCTATGAACTCACCTTAGCAAGATGATCAAATGATAAATCACGCAAGTAAAAGATGATATAGAAATCTAGCCGCGACCTAGAATAATAACGCGTCATAGAAACACGAAAAGTATGCCAAGAATTGCACAATATGTTCATCACCAAAAGACATCCATGTGTGTTTTCTTTGGTTTGATTAACAAATCATGACGAAATAAAATCATATAGTTTTTCGTTAAGTTTCGGCGTTTAACCAAAAATTGCCATTTTTAGTAAGTTTCTATTTTAGGAAAGTTTTTAGTTTTGGGACGTTAATACCGTCTCCTATATTTATTAAGTTTCCATATTTCCTTAAGTGCACCAGAGAAATCTAAACGTTTAACTTCTACGTTCATCTTGCTAAAATTCACCAAACTTACTATTTTTAGTAACTTTAACGCTTTTCCTAAAATATGTTAACGACGTCTTTAAATGATACTAATCAATATATATGTGTTTCTATATGTTTCACTAATGTTTTAAAAGCTCAAAATACCTCGAAAGTGTTCGAAAACCCATTTTACTATTCACATAAGCAACTATTCATTTGGTTTTGCCGAAAAATGTTTCATGTTTCATTTGGCTATAACTACGCCGTTTTAAGTCCAATTTTAATGTGCGATATATGAAAAACTATCTATTCGAAATGAGCTCTCCAAAAACTACTTTTACGCCTAATGAAAACATTCCTAAGTCGCTCAAAACCTCAAAACCATTTCGGATCAGCAACATTATTTTTTGCAAACGCTTCCAAAAATCACACCAAACTTCACAATAGTGCCTAGTCTAGCCTAATCTCCATTCACAACTAAACCACAACAAAACCACACCTAAAACTAACCTAATCCCTTCATTTCTATTGTTGCAACTCTCATTCAACTCTTATCTCATCAAGAACATAATATTTAACTAGTGAAACAAAGTAACATCATTATTTGTAAAATCTTGTTTTATAATATTTCAAAAGTTAAAACACAACATATGGATGTATGGATCTTAAACATATATGAAAGTACATAAGTAAAACACAAGGAAATATTCAAGACACTTACAAGAATGAAGAACAAGTAGAGAAATCCCAAGATCTAAACACCAAAATACTAGATTTATAAAACCTAACAACAAATCTTGAAACCCTAACTTTAGATCTTGAAGAAAAACATTTAAATCAAAGAACCAATACTTTAAACCACTTTAGAAAACCTTAGAAATGAACCTAGTATGCTTGGATTTTGAAGAGAATCAAAGAAAACTCAAACCCTAATAAGGGGTGTTGGTTGGGCCGTGAGTAAGGAGAGGGGAAAGAGAGATGTGAAATTTTGATAAGGCTTGGAAAATAAGAAAAGACCTAGTGTATGTTATGAATAAGTATTTAAATGCCAAGACTATAGGGTTTTTAAGTCACCACATGACCCAAGTAAAGCAACCCAACACAACCCCAAAAGTGGTGTGTGAGTGTTGCTTGGCCGAAAAAAAATCCACAAGGACCATATTGGATCATTATTTTTGGGACCATGGTTTATGTATTAGTTCTTAGATTTGAATTTTCAAGTCAAAGGGTGCAATAGTCCAACAAAAGAATCACATGTTCTAGTCCTTCCCTAAGTATTGTGCATGAGAAAATGAACATTCTCATATGTTCACTTTCACACACATAGCACTAGTTTTATAAAAGATGCTCTCGTATTTAATTTAGACTCAAAGTGGATTTGTTTGGGGGTGTCTAGAGCGTCCGAAATATGAACCAAGAAGGAGAGGTGAACGAAAAATTTTAGAATTATGAAACATGAGAGGACGAATAACTAAAGTTTACCACGAAAACGAGGAATTTCGGAGTTTCGGTGATTCGTTAGGTCAACACACGAAAAACAAAAAATTAAACGTTAAAGCATAAAAAAAAACACATGAAGTGATCGTAAACTATGAAAACACATATAAAAGATAAAATCACTCATATACAATCTAAACTAATCAAAATCTAAAGTCGGAACGCGTTCGATGATGTTTTTTAGATTTACGCGGGTTAACTTCCCGGTAAACTGCCAGATTTAAACGTAACGTATAAAAATCAAAAATAATTGTCGGAAAAGTTTAAAATATTGACATGAAATTTTCGGGGTGTGACATTCTTTCCTCATTAAAAGAGCTTTGTCCCTCAAGCTTATGACGTGGACTAAGGTTACGAAAAAGATGAGTACTTTTTCTTCATTCTGATCTTCACCGCTCCCAAGTAAACTCGGGCCCTCGTCTCGAATTCCAACGGACCTTCACGATTGGAATGCGGCTTTGCTTTAGCTGTTTAACTTCTCAATCTATAATTTCAATTGGTTCCTCAATGAAATTAATCTTGTCATCAATCTGGATCTCATCAAACAGAATAACTAGTGGTTCGTCTACGAAACACTTCTTCAAATTGGAAACATGAAAAGTGCTATGAACTCGACTTAATTGCTCTGGGAGTTCAAGTCGATAAACAAGCATTCCCACTTTAGCAAGAATCTTGAAAGGTCTAATATAGCGAGAGTTCAGCTCCCCCCATTTTCCGAAATGTATCACCCCTTTCCATGGCGATACCTTCAACATAACCTTATCTCCAACCTCAAATTCCAATGGCTTGTGTCTCCTATCTGCGTAGCTCTTCTGTCTATCTCGTGCAGCTTGAATACGCTTCTTGATCTGAATGATTTTCTCAGTTGTTTCATGAATAATTTCCGGACTAGTGAGCTGGGCGTCTCCAACCTCAGCCCAACAAATAGGCGATCGACATTTTTGGCCGTAGAGAGCTTCAAACGGTGCAGCTTTGATACTAGTGTGATAACTGTTGATGTAAGAAAACTCCACCAAAGGTAGGTGTCTATCCTAACCTTTCCCAAAATCAATCACACAAGCACGTAACATGTCCTCCAAAGTTTAGATGGTTCTTTCACTTTGACCATCAGTCTGTGGATGATAAGCCGTACTCATATCCAATTGAGTACCTAGGGATTTGTTCAGCGATTGCCAAAAATGAGATGTGAACTTACTGTCTCGATCAAAAATAATCGAAACCGGCACTCTATTCCTCGAGACTACTCCCTTCAAGTATTTTCTCGTCAACTTCTCCATTGAGTTAGTTTCCTTCATTGGTAAAAAATGAGCGGATTTCGTGAGTCGGTTAACAATTACCCAAATTGTATCTTGACCAGATGACGTCTTTGGCAACTTAGTAACGAAATCCATTTTAATGTTCTCCCACTTCCACACTGGGATCACAGGTTGAACCAACAAACCAGATGGTTTTTGGCATTCGGTCTTGACTTTGGCACATGTCAAACATTTACTAACGTAGGTGGCAATTTCTACTTTCATATTCGGCCACCAATATAGTTTCTTTAAATCTTGGTACATCTTGTCCGATCCAGGATGAATTGAATATTTTGACTTATGCGATTCATGCATAATCAACTCTCTTAAGTTACCTCGATAAGGTATCCAACTTCTCCCATTCAAGCATAATGTTCCATCAGTACGCTGCTCTAGCTCTTAATCATACTACACAGATCTTTGGTTCCAAAATTCTCTTCTTTCCTCGCCTCAACTTGAGCGTTTAAAATTTGCATAGGAAGGTTCAAACCAATCGTCATAACCAAAGCTCAAACTCGTAGTGGCTTAATCCGTTTCTTTCAGCTCAAGGCATCCGCCACCACGTTCGCCTTTCCCGGATGATAACGAATCTCGCAGTCATAATCGCTCAACAGCTCTAACCATCTACATTATCTCATGTTCAACTCTTTCTGATCTAGAATATGTTGCAAACTCTTATGATCAGTGAACACAATGCATTTCGTGCCGTACAAATAATGTCTCCACATTTTGAGAGCAAACACTACAACTCCAAGCTCTAAGTCATGTGTAGTGTAATTCTTCTCATGAATCTTGAGTTGGCGTGACGCGTAGGCTATGACTTTCTCCCTTTGCATCAAAATTGCGCCCAACCCTTTATGAGAAGCATCACAATAAACCATGAAGTTTTCACTACCTTCAGGTAAAGCTAAAATTGGTGCACTACACAATTTTTGCTTCAACAGTTGAAATACAACTTCTGCCTTTTCACTCCAATCAAACTTCACGTTCTTTTGAGTCAACTTCGTCATAGGTTTGGCAATCTTCGGGAAACCGTCGATAAATCGTCGGTAATAGCCAGCAAGACCTAGAAATTGACGAATCTCTGTCGGAGTCTTGGGCGATGCCCAATCCTTTATTGACTCAATCTTAGCCGGGTCCATGTGAATGCCTTCACTATCAATCACGTGACCATGAAATTGTACCTTCGACAACCAAAATTTACACTTTGAAAACTTGGCATACACATCTTCCTTCTTAAGCAATTCCAAAATTAACTGAAGATGTTCTGCATGCTATTCCTTTCTCTTGGAGTAAATCAAGATGTCATCAATAAAAACGATCATGAATTTATCCAGATATGGCTTGCACACTCGATTCGTCAGATCCATGAATACCACCGGTTGCCTTGGCATGGGTCAAATGCATCACCTCTAGTAAACCAAATGACCGTAGCGTGTTCTAAACATTGTCTTTGGAATGTATTCCTCTCGAACTCTGAGTTGGTGATAACCAGATCTCAGGTTGATCTTAGAGTAGAATCTTAACCCTTGCAACTGATCAAACATTCATCGGATATCTCCGAAGTGATATCGATTCTTCACATCAAGCTTGTTCAACTTGAGTAATCGATAACACATCCGAAAATCCATTTGTCTTTTTGACAAACAAGACCTGGGAACTCAGTACAATTATTTTTTATATTTTTTTATATGTATTAAAATTATATTTAATATACACATTTACCATTTAAATTTATTATTGTTATCATCATATTATTATATCATTTTTTTTTTTATTATCAAATTTTTTTTATTTTTTAATTAATAATTTTATTATTTATTTTTATTAATCATTTTTAATATAATTAATATTATTTTATTTTTTTCATTTAGTTGATTATAATTTATTTTTTTATTTATTATTAGCTAATTATATTTATTATTAGTTTTAAATTGTTTTTTAATAATTTTATCATTTAATAATTATAATACATATTACAATTATTTAGATATTTTGTTGTAGTTTTTTTAAATTCATTTTTTATATAATTCATTCTTCAATATTAATTTTTTATTGTTTTGTTTGGCATTATTTTTTTTAAATTTAATTTTTCGTTATTAAAAATTAAATTTTTTATAATTTTTATATATCTTAAACCAGATTCATTATTTATTTTTTAGGGGTTGAATTACCTTAAAATAAATTAAATCATTTAGTTGATTTATTTAATCTTTCTTATTATTTTTAGTTATAATTATATAGTATTTTTATTTGTAAATATTAGAATCATTAATATTCTTTAACATAAGTAAAAAATATATTGTTTAATATTTTCATTTTTAGATTTTTATATCATTAATATTATAATATAGTATATATTTAATATCATTTAAAAAATATAATTCATTTTATTTTTATAAATAAAAATTATTTTTTTATTTTGAAATCATTTATTATATTTTTATAAACTCTTAATTCTTTATTAATTCAAAATCATCTTTTTTAAAATCAATTTATAAATAATTATTTATATATTTTTCTCTACAGACATCATATTATTCTTATCAAATAGTCTATACAATCTTACATATCTTTCTATCATTTAGATATATCCTCTACTCTAAAACTCCTTTCTTTACAAATTGAATTGCTATATATAATTTTAATTTTATATTTTATTTGAACTCATTATTTAGTATACTTTTCTATAATATCTTTATATTCATTATCTTAATTTTGATTTATTAGATGATCAATAATTTAATTATTACTTTTTTTATTTATATATTTTTTTTTAATTCAATGTTTTTTATTATCTCAATTTTAATTGTTACGTTATTATAATTTTTTTTTATACATTATACGTATATTTTAATAACATATTAATTTTTAGGTATTTTTAATTTAATTCATATTTACATATCCATTTTAAGTTTATTATATAAATATTTATTTTTTATTATTATAATAATTTAATTATTTATATAATTTTTCAATAATTATTTAACATATTTAAGAATTCATATTATATTTTTTGAAACAAAAATCATTATAAAAATTTTAATATCAATTTATTTCAATTTTTATACTTTTAGTAAAATATACAAATACATATAATTTATAATATTTTAATCATTATATATTTATACATTTTTTATTATTTTTTTAATTTATTTATTCAATAGTCTATTTTAATTCTTTTAAGATCGTATTTTATTATTTTTTATTATTTTATTATTGATATCATATAGTTTTGATCATTATTTAATTTACATATTATGATATATGTTTTATTGTTAATTTATATCATTTATATTTATTTATTACCTATTATAATTCTAATTTATAAATTTATATATTTTATCTTATTTATATATAATCATTTACATTCATTTTTTTATTTTTAGTATCGTATATTTATTATTATATTTTATTTTATCTCAAAATATATTATAATACAAATTTAATCAATCAATATTAATATATACAAAATATAATAATTTCTTTTCTTATTTAATATTGTTGTTTTATCATTTATTATTACCAATTTATTGAATATCATTTTATAAGAATTTTATAATTTTATATCATAATTTATTTATATTTTTATTTCATTAATATTTTTTAACAATTAAATATATATTTATAATTTTTTTGATACAAAAATAATGTCATTATTTGTTATATAATATTATTTATAAATTTTATTTAATTTGTCATTAAATATTTTAATAAAATCACATATTTTATTTAGTGTTATCAATATCAAAAATATTATATTTCATAATTTTTACTCAAATTAAATATTTTTTTTATATTAATTTTTCAATCATTTGCTTATCATATTATTTTATTTAAATTTTAAATCTTTCATATATACATTTTTTTTTAATTAAACAAATTATCATAATAATTATTATTAAGTAATTTTAAGCATTTTTTTAATTATTAGGACTACTGTTCTTTTACTGATTCATAGCATGATAATATATTTATAATTATACATTACATTTATTTTTTTTTTAATTATTTATCTCAATTTCATTTTATTATTTTTTTTCATAATTTTATATATATTTCATTTCATCGAATCAAATTCTCAGTTTATCTTTTAATTATCATTATGTCATCATTAAAATTTTTTTAAAAAAACTTATTATTTTTTTTTTTTTAGTTTTATTAAATTATTATTCTGACAGAAATTTGTAAATTCTATTATTATGATTTATAATTTATTCACTATCTTAATTTAGTATAAGATAATATCACCAATCAATAATCTAGTTTTCTATATATTTATTATAAGAAATATTATAAAACAACACAACACATACTATAGTTTGTGTGCATATATTGATGTTTTTCTAGTTTAATGTTCAACCACATATTGCTGTCTAGTCTTTATAGTATTAAAGACTCACATTTTGTGAGCGAGGTGTTTTATGATTAATATATAGAATATTTAGGTTTAGGGATGTAGAGAGAGAGGTGGTGTTTTGTGTGAATTGTGGTAGGAGGAGAGAGGGTGTGTGTATGTTTTATATAATTAGATTGGTTAAGTTTGTTTATTTTTATTTTCACGATTATTTATTTTTTTATTTATTTTATTAAGGAATCAATTAATGGCAGATGTTTACATTGTTTTTTGTTGTTTATATATTATTTTTAGTATTTATATCCATTTCGTTATCTTCAATGATTTTTTAAAAATTCATTTTTTTTTTTATTTTTTTTATATATATATTTATATTTTTATTTTATTCAAACAATGTTCGTAGATATGATTAAATTATATAATAATTTAATCATGAATTTCACTTTATTAATTATAGTTATTTTATATTAATTATATTAGTCAATTTATAAAATCATTAATTAAATTTTACATTTTTCAAATATTGAATTTATTCATTATTATGTACAGGTATTATTTTATTATTTTATGTTCACTTTTTATCATAAATTTATTCAAATTATTTATTTAATACATAGGTTTTAATTTTTTCATGTTAAATTTATAGTATATATTTTTACAATGTGTTTTTATTTAGATTTTTTTTATCAAATATAGTAGATTTTATTATTTTATATTATTTTTTTAATCATTATAGGTTAAATTATTTTATTTAATAATCATTTATTTTATTTAGTGTTATTTTTTTTTTTTTTACTAATCATTTTTTATTTTTATATTTTTGTGTTTTATACATTTATTTTTAATTTTTATTTTTAATAAGGTATTGCATAAATTTTTTTTAATATTTTTTAATAGATTCATTTTAATTAAAATTATTTAGATCATTATTATTAACATATTTTTTATATATGTATTAAATTATTTTATAATTAATTATAAAATATCATTTTTGATTACTTTTAGTAAAATTTATTTTAATTTATTTTTTTTATTCATTATTTTATTTTGCATATTTATTTTTTATTATATAGTGTTTTATATTTCATTATATAACATTTGATTTTTTCATTCATTTATATATGATATTTTATAAATTTCTGTAAACTATAGGGATATCTACTAATTCTCAACTTTATATATTTTCATATATATATTTAAATTTTCATTTATATATTACATAAATGATTATTCTTTTAAAAATTGATCAATTTACATTTATATTTACATCATGGATTCTTTCTTATGAGTTATTTATTATAATCTAATTTATAAAACATATATTTTTAATTACTTTTTTTATTAATAATATTATTTTGTATATTATATTTTTTTTTTTTTTATATTATTTTTCATTATACTATATATTTTGTATATTGGATTTGTGCGGAGGAGGGTGGGAGGTGTATTTTTGAGTGTGATGGAGTGGAGGGTAGGTTAGGAATTTTATTTTATGACTCCAGATTTTTTATATTATTCTTAATAGCTTGTACGCAGGATACATAGGGTTACATTTTCTACATTGGAGTAAGACAGATACTAATATATAACAAAACAACATAAGTATTCTCTTTTTCTTAATCACTGAGAAGTATTAATATCATCATGCAACTTTAATTTATTTTTTATTCATTCATTTAGTTTTGAAATGATCTCTATCTCTGGAGAGATCTGACTTCACCATCCTTAAAACCTATCTTCTATCGGTATTGTTGTTAATTTTTTTAGATGGGTTATTGTTGGTTTGATATGAAGTATATTATTTTCATCTTTTTATAATATTTATTTTTATTTTTATTGCAATAAATTA
This sequence comes from Tanacetum coccineum, assembly GCA_026074375.1. Lineage (NCBI taxonomy): Eukaryota > Viridiplantae > Streptophyta > Magnoliopsida > Asterales > Asteraceae > Tanacetum > Tanacetum coccineum. The sequence goes on from BQNB010103880.1 coordinate 14,517, forward strand.
AATATTAATTTAATCATTAATATTTTAGATATATGTATTGATTGTATATTTATCTTATTGTGTTTTTATATATTTTCAAATTTATTATTATATTTTTTCTTATATATATATTTGCATAAATTATTATTTTTATTTTAGTGCGTTGGTCAGTCCAAATGGCATCACTTAAAACTCATAGTGACCGTAGCGTGTTCTAAACATTGTCTTTGGAATGTATTCCTCTCGAACTCTGAGTTGGTGATAACCAGATCTCAGGTCGATCTTAGAGTAGACTCTTGACCCTTGCAACTGATCAAACATGTCATCGATTCTCCGAAGTGGATATCGATTCTTCACAGTCAGCTTGTTCAGCTTGAGGTAATCGATACACATCCGAAAAGATCCATTTTTCTTTTTGACAAACAAGACTGGGACTCCTAGGGTGAGGAACTCGGTCTTATAAATCCCTTGTCAGAAAGTTCTTGAAGTTGAGTAGACAGTTCTTGCAGTTCTGACGGTGCTAATCTATACGGGGTGCGTGCCACAGGTGCAGCACCAGGGACCAAGTCGATTTGAAATTCAACTTGTCACATTGGTGGTAATCCAGGCAAGTCTTACGAAAAGACCTCCGGAAAGTCTTGTACTGTCGGCAGGTCCTCAAGTCACTTCTCCTCCGACTTATCTTCGGTTTCCTTCTTCGTAATTTGTGCCAGAAAAATTAGGCAACCTCTCTTAATATATTTCTGAGTCTTAGTGCATGATATAATGCTCAACTTCGATTTCTCTCCTTTACCGTCTCTATCACCTTGAACTATCAAAACTTCATCTCCATAGGGAATTCACACAATCTTCCCATCACAAACGATCACCGTATGATCGTTCGCTAACCAATCCATGCCGATGATGACATCAAAACTACCAAGTTCTACTGGCATTAGGTCAATATTTAATGGGTGACCTAACAATCCTAACATACAACCTCTAAGTACGGTATTAGTTTCATAAATTCTTTCGTCGACTAATTCGACAGCATAGCTAACGTCTAAGGTATCGGGGGTTACATCAAGCAAATTACTAAAAGTAGTCAACACAAAACTTCTATTGGTGTCTGAATTAAATATCATAGAAGCGTAATGGTTATTGAGAAGAAACGTACCCTTAACGACATTTGAATCGGGGTTAGCGTCTTCTCCACCCAGCACATATGATTTTCCTCTCGCTTCACCAATACCATTCTTGTTCCCAGTTTTATTTCCACGATTTTTATCTTTTAGCTTTAGGAAATCACTCATGTAGTGTCCTTGCCTTCCACACTCGAAACAGGTTACAACCCTCTGATTCACTACTTGACCCCTCTGAGTAGAAGTAGTGAAATTTGTGACCTTACAGTCCCGGGTCAAATGCCCAACCTTGTTACACTTCCCACATCTCACAGTGCATGGGCCTTCATGATGATGCTTACATTTGTTGCAGAGAGGCAACGGTCCATTACACGGTTTTCTCTCATTGTTGCCAGCCGTATAGGCTCTTGCCACATTCTGACCTCTAACATTTGGCCTTTTGAATGGTGGCTGCTGTCCACGGTTGTCTCTCTATATGACCTCCAATCTTGTTTTGTTTTTAGCATTTTTCACAGCATATCCCTTCAACTTTTAGTCAATTAAGTTGTTAGCAATTCGAACAACATCTTGCAGTCCTGTAGGTTCAATAGCAATTACATTCCCTTGGATGTTATCGGGGAGACCTCCAATGAATTTCTCAACCTGATCCTCCTCCTCAGGGACCATCTTGGTGCACATCATAGTCAACTCTTGAAATCTCTGAGTATAAGTAGCCAAACCATTGTTCTTCACGGTCAAATTCCACAACTCAGACTCCATCTTTTGAATTTCATTTCTTGGGCAGTACACTTCAGCCATTAGCTTTACGAGCTCTCTCCATGACATGGAAAATGCAGCCTCAGCTCCAATAGTCCTCTTATGCGAGTTCCACCAAGTTAGTGCACTGTTTAACAGTGTGCAAGTAGAATAACTTGGTATTTCTCTGGACAATTTCTGATATGGAAAACTATTTCCATCTTCTCAAACCACCGTATCAACCCGATAACTCCTTCTGTTCCCTTGAAGTTGAGTGGTTGACACTTCATGAAGTCTTGGTAGGTACACTCTCGAGCAACAGGCCTAGCATCCATATTATTCTCATTTGGATTTTCATTTCCGCCATTTCCATTCTCACCAATTTAATTTCCACCATTTCCATTATCGCCGTCACTACCGTTTTGGCTTTGATTTTTAGCCTCGAGAGCATTGGCAGCACGAGTTGCCTCATAAGCAGCCAACGCTTCTTCCACTCGTCGGTTAACGAGTTCTTTGATTGCCTCCGGGGTCATACCAGAACGAGTGATAGTCATGTTCTACAGCACAAGACATAACACATGGTGAGATTCGATACGAGATGTAGCCACTATAAATGGTAAATAAGGTTTATATATGAAAATACAATAGAACATGTTTTTCCAGAACAAGTAAATAACAATAAAGGTGAATACACAAGAGAATCAAAACAAGCATTTCATATCATATATAAAAGCATCAGTCGGTTACATTCAACCCATAATGGGGAACTTGATTTACGCTAAAACTACTAACAACTAGTTCTATTATTAGTCCAAAGTCCATACACAACATCATGGACTAAAACCTAAACGCCTCATAGTGAAAGTTTCAAATCTCCTAAATCGCATCCTGTCATTGTAGTAGAACCTACGAATCTGCCTAAGCTCACTCTCCATAAATCTCACACGTCGCCGAAATATATCGGCTCTCGATCTCTCCATCATCATGGTGCCTCGAAGTCACGCATTGCTCCTCTCCAAGGACGCAACCTGCTCAAGTAAGCTAGCTCTCTCTCCACCAGTAATCACACTCCTCGACTGTAACTCTCCCTGTCCCGTCTCAATTTCCTCTATCCTCTAAAGAGGTATCTTTATAACATGATCATAAATATCCTACAAACACTCCTCAACCTGCTCTAAACTCTCTAGCACATCGGGCATAAGCATAGCATCAGGGATATCAATCCTGGCAACCACATCCACTCCAACCTCCATAGTACCTCTATCACTGGACTCAACCTCGTCCTCAACCTCGTCCTCTACATCAACCACAACATCGACCTCCATACCAATACCTGCATTAATCCCAGCCTCAACATCCCTATTTACTACAACCTCAACAACCGTACATCAGCCTCAATATCCTCTAACACATCCGTATCAATGTCCTCCTCAATACTATCCTCTGGTGAAATAGAATCCCTAAACCTCTTGCGAGGTGGAATAATATCAGCACATAAAGGAACTAAAGCTCTCGTAGCATGGATAGATGAAGTCAAGATAGCAGCAGGGGACCTGCATCTCTTACGAGATGGCCCAACAGATGACTCAGAAGAAGAATTCCCAGCTGACGACTCAGATGTCGTCAGTAGATACATGGTAGATAATAGGGCAGACCTCCAACGGAGATAGGCCTCGCTACACGTAGAGTCCTAGCAAGTGATGGATGAACAAATTTTGGTGGTGTAGATGAATCATCATCGATGGTGTCTGGTGGTCTATGTCCGGATAAGGAATGACCCGAAATAGAATGCCCATATGATGAATGATTTGAAGATGAATGACTCGATGATGATCCAGAAGTAAAATGATCCAAGTGATGTGATGTGTACCTCAATGCTAAACGCTGAGAAGGTAAAGGTCCAACCAACTTCCTCATGGTCCACTGCCCTACTTGGCCCCCAGGATGAGTACGGTACAAGTTCGACCAAATGGGAATGTCCTACCCCGGGTCGGATAAGAATAGCTCGTCATCGATGAATCTCTCTCGGGTGGGGCCACCACATATGTAAGAGGAAACTCAGATGATGGTACAACAACAATAGCAGATGGTGCGGGTAAAATAGGAGCAGTAGGGATCTTTGGAATAGAAGTAGTAGGTGATGATGATCGTAATGTAACTCTACTCCTCCATCTAGTAAGCATAGCCTCATGAGGTGTAGGTGATACATGCCTTTTGGGTATCTCAGTATCTGACTCTGAATCGTCTAAACACATAAAAGGTGAAACCATAGGTGCTATAGCTACGGGAGGTGGTAGATGGATCAGCCTCTGACGATGAATAAGTATCAAGCTCGAGCACCCCCACAGGTTAGGCAACTGCAGCCGCCCCCACCTCTGGTGCAACCGAGACCTCAACAGAAATAGAACCGATAAAGATAACTCGTGGAAAAGAGGATCCCACACTCTCGACTGATACGTCCAAAGAAATAGAAATAACCGGAGCTGCCATAACCTGCACAAGCAAGAGTTTATATAAATCCCCTTTTATATAAAACCATGCCAATGCGTGCAATGCAGGAAAAATATAGATGTAAGGTATAGTCATGGCAAAATTATATGTAATATAATTATGGAAGTGAGTTATAATTAATATCTATATACTTATCGACATTACTTATATATGTAAGCAAGTAAACACGTAGGATCACATACTGGTTACAGACCATACCAAAATATACTACTTGGTTCTCTATAACCTTGGCTCTGATACCAATCTGACACACCCCTAAACGGGGCCTGGACGGAAACACGTGTCCGGGGGCGTGATGTCATAATATTCATCACACAAGATACAAAGAACGACCTCTAAGGGCACGTTTAAAAATCCAACATCGTTACATTAACTTAAAATAGTTAAAGTTTTACATAAGTTCAAAGATAATATGCGGAAGCGAATAAAATGTTTTAAAGTTTGACAACGATGTAACATTAGATAATAATAAATTCTTGAAAATCGGTCCAATGCAAGGCAACACCATAAAGCAAGCAAAGACATCCACAGCTAAGCACCTGAGAAAAACATGCTAAAACGTCAACATAAAGTTAATGAATTCAAGGTTTTGAAATTAGTTATTATAAGAAGACCACAAGTTCGCATTACGCACTGACAGTTACAACAGATACAACTTCACATAAAAAGTTAATTATATCAAGTATTTACTGTTGCGCTAAGCTCATGACACCGAATCTAAATTAAAAGGAAGCATATTATATGTCAAACAAGAATTAATTGCCCTAAAGGTATCTGACCAAGATCACCTAGTGAAATCCGACATGGTATATATCCGTTTATCTGGAGCCCCGTGGGTAGTGAGCGCTACTCAACCGAATAGGGATAATTAGTCCCAATAGATCTATTTACAACATTCACGCTTACTTAACCAGTCCGTCGGTTAAGCAATTGACGGTTCATGATAGTTCGGGCATTAGTGGTATATTCGTTACTTAGGCAACACGTAATCAGGAAAAGGTAACGTAAAGTAACTGTGTCCATAGTTTAAAATAAGCAATGTTTCTCACCCCAAAGTAGTAAAGTAAAGATAGTAAAACGTGAGGCTATGAACTCACCTTAGCAAGATGAGCAAATGATAATCACGCAAGAAAAGATGATATAGAAATCTAGCCGCGACCTAGAATAATAACGCGTCTTAGGAACACGGTAAGTATGCCAAGAATTGCACAATATGTTCATCACCAAAAGACATCCATGTGTGTTTGCTTTGGTTTGATTATCAAATCATGACGAAATAAAATCATATAGTTTTTCGTTAAGTTTCGGCGTTTAACCAAAAATTACTATTTTTAGTAAGTTTCTATTTTAGGAAAGTTTTTAGTTTTGGAACGTTAATACCGTCCCCTATATTTGCTTAATCCATATTTCCTTAAGTGCACTAGAGAAATCTAAACGTTTAACTTCCATGTCCATCTTGCTAAAATTTACCAAACTTACTATTTTTAGTAACCTTAACACTTTTCCTAAAATATGCTAACGACGTCTTTAAATGATACTAATCAATATATATGTGTTACTATATGTTTTGCTAGCGTTTTAAAAGCTCAAAATACCTCGAAAGTGTCCGAAAACCCATTTTACTATTCACATCAGCAACTATTCATTTGGTTTTGCCGAAAAATATTTCAAGTTTCATTTGGCTATAACTTGGCCGTTTTATGTCCAATTTTAGTGTGCGATATATGAAAAACTATCTATTCGAAACGAGCTCTCCAAAAACTACTTTTACGCCCAATGAAAACATTCCTAAGTCGCTCAAAACCTCAAAACCATTTCGGATCAGCAACATCATTTTTCGCAAACGCTTCTAAAAATCACACCAAACTTCACAATAGTGCTTAATCTAGCCTAATCTCCATTCACAACTAAACCACAACAAAACCACACCTAAAACTAACCTAATCCCTTCATTTCTATTGTTGCAACTCTCATTCAACTCTCATCTCACCAAGAACATAATATTTAACTAGTGAAACAAAGTAACATCATTATTTATAAAATCTTGTTTTATAATCTTTCAAAAATTAAAACACAACATATGGATGTATGGATCTTGAACATATATGAAAGAACATAAGTAAACCACAAGAAAAGATTTAAGACACTTACAAGAATAAAGAATAAGTAAGAAATCACAAGATCTATACTCCAAAATACTAGATCTATATAACCCAACAACGAATCCTGAAATCCTAGTTTATAAACTCTTGAAAGACCCTTAAAATCAAAGAACCAATACTTCAAACCACCTTAGATGTTCTTATAAATGAACCTTGTATGCTTGAATTATGCAAGAAATCAAAGATATGAAAACCCTATAAGGGTGTTTATTGGCCGTGAGCTTCTAGAGGGGAGGAGAAAAAGAAAAATTTTGTTGGTGACTTTAGAAATGATATAAAACCCTAAGTTGTGATATAGTGGGGTATTTATAGGACAATAGATGTCCTAGGGTTTTCTTGGTTTGTTGTAACAAGTGACCAACACACACAAGAGTGTATGTGCACCCTTGCTCGGCCGAACAAACACACAAGGACCACGGGGTTCAATTTTTGAGTCATGGTTCATCATACTTGCTCTTGATTTTGAATATTGGTCAAATAGGAATACATGTGATCAAGTGATCACATGTTCTTGTCTTGCTTGAGGAAATGTGCATGAGAATGACCTCCTCATGTGTCACTATCCATCACATGCATGAGGAATTCAAATAAAAGATGCTCTTGAATTAATTTCAAGACTTATGGCTGCATTTGGTTTGGTTTAGGCGTCCAAAATATGACAAGAAGGGGAGGGTGAACAAAATTTTTGGCTTATGAACATGAGATGGACGATAACTAAAGTTTACACGAAAAGAATTTGAGTTTCCGGGGTTCCGTTAGGTCAAAAACGTGAAAAACGTAATTTAGACGTTAAAGCGTAAAATAAATACCGGGAGTGATAGTAAACTACGAAACACTTATAAAAGATAAAATAACTCATATAATATCTAAACTAATCAAAATCCGAAGTCGAAACGCGTCCGATGACGTTTTTCAGATTTACACGGGTTAACTTCCCGGTAAATCGCCAGATTCAAACGTAACGTATAAAAATAAAAAATAATGATTAGAAAAGTTTAAAATATTGACCCTAAAATTTTCGGGGTGTGACAGTCCTTCTCCATTTTCCTACGTTTTTCTTTGTTTTCCTCTTCAACTTTACCACTCACCTTTCAATCGTTTTAACACTCACCTTTCATACCAAACTCACCTTACACATCATTTTTTGTTAGCCTCAATTTATTGAGTCGAACAAGGAAGCTCGGTCACTCTACGATGGAGCTTCGGTCTTTAATTAGTTAAAGTTGTAATAGGATAATATCGGGAATCGGGCTCGATAGTTAATCTAATATTGTATATGTTTCGGGTTTAATCCCAAACAAAACCCGAGCCCGGGTCCTAGTTAAATATCCCGCGCGTCACATTAAATGTGTAGGGGTATATATATATATTTAGATATTTTCTAAAATATCTAACTATATATAGATATTTTCTATTAAGAAAATATCTAAGTTTTTCATAATCATAATTTCTTTTTCCATCTCTTTTCTCTCAACTCTCTCTCATCTCTCTCTCATTTTCGTCTCTCTCTCTCTCTCTCTAGTTTCTTGGATTCGTGGTTCGGGGTATGAAGTGAAGTGTTAATCGGGAACCTACAAAAAATGTCAACAGTTAGCATTTAAGTGGTTTAGTGTAGTTTGGTGTTTTTCTGTCTTATTTAACTTATTTATGTGCTTATTTTAGGTTTATAAAAAAGGTTGCTTTGAAAAAGTGCTTATTTTCAAGTTTTTTAAAAAGTTATAAAAAAATTACGAAAATAAAAACACTTGGGATAGTGGGAAACCCCGGGTGAGCAAGGCTCGAACCCGGGACCTCTACCACCCTCACCAAGCATTTTATCCCTCACACTCCCAACCATTGTGCTACAATAGCTCATCCGGTATTTCTTTGCATAATCTATCTTTTATATACATTTTAGCCCTTTTTGGTTTATAAGCTGTTTTGGCTTATTTCATAGCTTATTTGATAAGCTGTGTTTCCAAGCTTATTTTTCTTAGATTTCTAATTATTCAAGTTATTTTTCATAATTTTTATAAAATATTTAGTATTTTTTATATTTAATTTTCTTTAAAATCGTTTTTATTTCATAAAAAATTATAAAAAAGTCAAAAAAATATAATTCTTTTTTAGAAAATTTTCTTTTATCATATAGTTCCTAGGAAAAATAGTTTTGCTTCCGTAGGGTTTAATTTGCAAAATTTCACTTTTTAAAGAACGAGATTCATTCCCGTTCACGTTTTTCGTGTTTTTAAGCTCAAATCAACTCCGTTTTCATTCTAGTTTTCTTTAATCTTACTTTTTAGTTAATTAGAGTCTATTAAAAGTGAAAAATTCATTTTAAGTTTATTTTTGGAAATTTAGGGTTTTTAGTCACAGTTTAGGGTTTTCGTTTTACATTTTTAGTTGAAATTTGTTTTCCCTTAAGTATTTTTAAGTTTTTGCCTTATTTTTCCTGTAGTTTTAGAAAAACAATATCAATTTTATCCCATTCAAACATCGATTCTCAAAACGACTTTTGACTTTCAATTGCCTTCCTCATCGGGGATAACGACCCGGGAATCATACTTCCAGATTACTATAACTAAGATCTTTTGATTCCTACCATTCTTTTTATATATTTATAAGTATATTTTATATATATTTACTATATATTAAAGAGTGTAGTCAGAAGTGATCAAGTTTTTGGCGCCGCTGCCGGGGAAGATTGTCTACGATTGTTGAAGCCGTTTGAAAATTTTTGTTTAAAAATCCTTCCAAGAGAAGTTATTTTGTTTATTTTTATATAAAAAATACAAAAATATTTTTCATTTTCTTTTATTAGTATAATTAAAATATAAAACCAAATATTTTTAATTTTCTTTTATTAGTATAATTAAAATATAAAACCAAAAATCTAAAAAAAAAGAAAAACCAAAAACATAAAAACATTATCC
>BQNB010103881.1:0-16083 GCA_026074375.1 Tanacetum coccineum
CCTCATATTGCTATTGTCTAGGTATAAAAGCCCATTTGCTTGAGGACAAGCAAATCCCAAGTGTAGGGGTATTTGATGAGGTGTAATTTTATGCACTATTTTTGGGTCATTTAACCCCTTAAATTATGCAAATATGCCCAGATTACGTGCTTAATCATTTGTTTTCAGGTTTTTAGCACTTGGATGGCTTTTGGAGGAAATACACGTAACTTGGGCTCATTTGGAGAAAAAACGGACAAGATTACGGACCTACACCAAATCTCATGATGACTTTTGCAAACAGTGGCTGGAGACGGCGTTGCAAGCATAAAGTGACGCCGTCGTGATCAATCTAGTGACGGTGTCAGGATTTTGGCGACGGCGTCAAGAATTGGCTGACTTAAAAAGGATCTAGAATCGTTTACGTGGCGACGGTGTCAGGTGTACAAAGCAACGCTGTCGCGTCGACAACTCTATAAATATAAATCCGTTTTTAGGGTTTTAGTAGGTAACTTTAGGTTAATTTTGTATAAACCCTATGGAGACGAACCCTAGTCATTTTAAGAGCTTTATAGGTCATTTTTAGGGCCTTAAAACCCTATTGTACTACCTTGAATCCATGTTTTAATCAAGTAAAGTATTTATCTTTAATCATTCAATATGTCTATGTGTTGTTTGATTAATTTATCTTCTTGCTTTATTCATAACATGGTTAAACCCTCCTTTGTATTTATCTATGATTGCATGAATCTTAGGTTGTAGATCCTTTTAATGTTGCTTCTTGTTGATAAGTGTGCGCGTTAGGCTTTAAAAATCAGCCTTTGTTTGTATCGCTGTTGATATGTCTAGGGAAACGCGAGTAGTGTAGAAAGGATACCATCAGTAACAGTCTTCATACTACCTTACTTGTGCGTTGCCTTAACAGAATATTAAATAGACGGCAGGTTCGTGTAATCCGTTCATGCCCTAGGAAATACTTACACAGATCATCACAAGTGTGACAAAGCAACGGATCTATGAGAAGCAATCTGAGGAGTAGTGCATGATTAGGTAAATACATTTACTTATCATAAAAGTTATCACCAATAGTATAGATTATAATTATTTTAGTAATTAGTTAAACAAACCAGCCTCTCAAACCATAGATTTACCTGCTTTCATAAAACATAAAAATACAAAAATAATCTTCTCTCAACCTTTAGAATTTTGTTAGACCATGATCAAGCCTTCCCAACCTATTCCCCTAGAGAATGATAACAACCCCCGAGTCTTGCCTTTACTACTACAACGGTTAGGTACTCTGCCTAGGGAGTTGTAAAACTTCGTGCTGAAGTCCTTATGACACCTCACATCAATTTGCAATTAAAGTATCAAAATCTTAAAGAATGTTTTGGAAACAACAAATCACAAATATCTCAGGATACTCCTGAATTTGACTCATTTTTTATAATCAACAAAATAAAAGAGCAGCTTCAAGGAAAGAACAACAGAATTAGAAAATTGAAAGAGTATATCTCTCACATGAATGAGAGACGTAGTGAGGCAGATCATACTCTTGATTTAAGGCCTTAGATTCTCATACATAGAGTTAACAGAACATGTCACTGCTCTTCAAGAACGAAATGAGCGTTTTAGGGCAGAGAATGAAAAAGTTAAGCAGCATTACAAGGAATTGTATGATTCTATTAAGATAAGGCATGCTAAAACTATTGAAAATACAACTTCTTTGTTAACTAAAAATGAGAAACTCAAGGCTCAGCTAAAAGGAAAAATGAAATGCGTCACTATGAATGTTGTAAAACCAAAAGTTCTTGCTCCTGGTATGTATGCAATCGATGTTGAACCAATTCCCCCTCATAATAGGAACAATAGGGAAGTTCATCTAGAGTACCTTAAGCATCTTAAGGAAAGTGTAGAAATAGTTCGTGAGATTGTAGAAGAGGCTCGAATTCAAAAACCATTAGATAATGCGCTTGAATCTGCCTACCTTTACAGTAAACGATATCAGGAATTATTAGAATATGTGATTGGCACTTGTTCGGAAGATTTCAGTAAAAGAGAGAAAAAGGTTGCTATCACCCCTTTGAATAGGAAAAAGCAAGTTACTTTTAAGGAACCATGCAAAACTTTAAATAATAACAGATAAACACATGTTGAACAACAGAAAATGTAAAAGACTAATGTACCTGTGATTCCTTCTACAAGAGTAAACAGTTCTACTGAAGCTAGCGGGTCAAAGCCTAGGAGCAATACAAAGAACAATAGGATCTTGCCAGCTAAAACTGACAACAAGAAGAAAGTAGAAGCTCACCCTAGTAATAATAAGTATAATTTGAAACAAAAGAATCATGTTGATTCTAGTATTAGCTCTAAGCGTACTGTAATTAATTTGAATTCTACTTCTGTGTGCAAGACATGTAACAAATGCTTAATTTATTCTAATCATGATAAGTATGTTGTGAAATATTTGAAATCTATATGTGCCCCCCCTCCCCCTCTTAATTAAAAATGTCTTGAGCAAAGTTAAGCAAGTTTGGAAAGTAACAGGGAAACTATTTGCTAATGTTGGTTATTAGTGGAAGCCTACTGGAACGCTATGATGCGACGCCTCACGCTAAAGCTTGAGGCTTGGATATGCCGCCACGCTTTACGCTATTTATAACCTTGATTTCTGCTAACCAACAGGACCCCAACAAAAATTAGGGATCCAACATACCAAACTCTCCATCCTCGTCTGTTTTCAAATGCAGGTCGTACAGATCGTCCTTTGGTATTTAGACTCAGGCTGCTCAAAACATATGACGGGGAATCACTCACCATATTTAACAAAAACTAGGAATCACTCACAAACCCAAATCTAAAAACACCATTATGGGAGTCTTACATACCCTTCATATGGACTTGTGTGGACCAATGAGTGTGCAGAGTATCAATAGGAAGAAATACATCTTGCATCGTTGATGATCAATCAAGATTTACATGGGTTAAGTTTTTGATATCAAGAATTGAAACTCTAGAGTTTGTTATCAAATTTCAAAAACAAATTCAAGTTGGTCTCAATAAAACTGTCAGATACATCTGAACAGATAATGGCACAAAATCTGTTAACCAAGTTCTGACTGAATTCTATGAAAGTGTCGGCATCTCTCACCAAAAATCTGTTCTGAGAACTCCTCAGCAGAACGGAATTATCAAAAGACAGAATCGTACTCTTGTGAAAGCTGCTCGGACAATGCTGATATTTTCTAAAGCTCTGATGTTTCTATGGGCAGAAGTTGTTGCCATTGCTTGTTACACCCAAAACAGATCCCTAATTCATACTCGTCACAACAAAACCCCATATGAGCTTGTTCATGATAAGAAACATGATCTTACATTTCTCCATATTTTTGGTGCTCTTTGTTATCCTACAAATGACAGCGAAGATCATGGAAAATTGAAATCAAAAGCAAATATTGGGATTTTCGTTGGTTACGCTCCCAATAGAAAGGGTTATAGAATCTACAACAAAAGAACCCGACAAATCATGGAAACAATTCACGTGCAATTTGATGAGCTGACTAAGCATATGGCTCTTGTGCACATTAGTTCAGGACCTGAGCCTATTTTGTTGACGCCTGGACAAATCAGTTTAGGGCTTGTACCTAATCCAGTCTCTACAGCTCCTTATGTACCACCAACCAATAAAGATCTAGAGATTTTATTACAACCGATGTTTGATGAATACTTTGAACCCCCTAGGGTTGAAAGACGAGTACCTTCTGCTCTTGCAGTTCAAGTTCCAGTTGTTTCAACTGGTACACCTTCTTCTACTACCATTGATCAAGATGCACCGTCAACAAGTTATTTATCATCATCCTCAGAAGTACAAGCTCCTATCTCACATCAAGGTGTTGCCGCTGGACCCACTATCAAAGACAATCCTTTTTCTTATGCTTAAGACGATCCCTTTGTAAACGTGTTTGCTCCAGAACCTAGTTCTGAAGAGTCATCATCAGGGGATGTTAATTCAGCTAAATCACACCACGTTATTCAACCACATGATCATCTCAGAAAATGGGCAAAGGATCAACCGATTGATAATGTCATTGGTGAACCTTCTCATCCGGTATCCACCAAAAAATAGTTAGCTACCGATGCCTTGTGGTGCTTTTACCATTCTGTACTTTCAAAAGTCAAACCTAAAAATTTCAAGACTGTCGTAAGTGAAGCTTGCTAGTTTGAAGCTATGCAAGATGAAATACATGAGTTTGATCGTCTTTAAGTATGGGAGTTAGTACCAAGACCAGACTCTGTAATGATAATCGCTCTCAAGTGGATTTACAAAGTCAAGCTTGATGAATATGGTGATGTTCTAAAAAATAAGGTACGGTTAGTAGCCAAGGGATGTTGTCAAGAGAAGGGTATCGATTTTGAGGAATCATTTGCACCGGTTGCATGGATCGAGGCTATCAGAATCTTCATTGCAAATGCCGCCAGCAAAAACATGACCATCTACCAAATGGATGTTAATACTGCATTTCTGAATGGTGTGCTGAAAGAAAAAGTCTATGTCTGTCAACCAGAGGGTTTTGTTGATCTAGATCATCCTACATACGTCTATCGTCTGAAGAAGGCTCTTTATGGCTTAAAGCAGGCTCCCCGGGTGTGGTATGACACATTATCAAGGTTTCTTCTAGATAACAAGTTCTCCAAGGGTGTAGTTGATCCAATGTTATTTACTAGGAAAACAGGCAAACATATTCTTCTCATTCAAATTTACGTAGATATTATATTTGCCTTGACTAATCCTAATGCTTGTGACATATTTTCAAAAGAGATGAGTTTAAAATTTTAGATGTCAATGATGGGACAAATGTTGTTTTTCTTAGGATTACAAGTTTCTTAAATTCTCGGAGGCATCTTTATTAATCAATCAAAATATGCTCTTGAAATTTTAAAGAAATATGGAATGGATTCTTGTGACCCTGTAGATACACCAATGGTCGATCGATCAAAGGTGGATGAGGATCCCTTAGGGATTCTAGTTGACCAGACCTTGTATTTTTTGTATGCATGTGTGCTAGGTATCAGGCTTTGCCTACCAAAAATCACCTTTAGGTAATTAAGCGGGTCTTTCGGTACCTCAGAAGAACCATTAACTGGGGTCTTTGGTATCCAAAAGACACCGCTATGGCACTAACGGCCTATGCAGACGCTGACCATGCAGGTTTTTAAGATACCCGGAGAAGTACTTTAGGAAGTGCTTAATTTCTTAGAGACAAATTAGTGAGCTGGTCATTGAAGAAGCAGAAAAGCACTGCTATCTCAACCATAGAGGCTGAATACATTGCCATGTCTGGATGTTGTGCTCAAATCCTTTAGATGAGATCACAACTAACAGACTACGGCTTTGCATTCAATAATATACCTTTGTATTGTCATAACAGAAGTGATATCGCTCTCTGCTGCAACAATGTCTAGCACTCTCAGTCAAAGCACATCGACATACGTCACCACTTCATAAGAGATCAAGTGGAAAATGGCGTGGTTGAACTTTACTTTGGGACGACGGATTATCAACTTGCGCACATATTCACAAAAGCATTACCAAGAGAGCGGTTTGAATTTCTTCTCCCGCGACTTGGAATGAAGAGTACGACTCCGAAAACTCTCAAACGTCTTCAGGAAGAAGAGGATGAGTAAAGGATGATCTTCATGTATCCTATGTACATATTTAAAAAGAAAAAAGAAAATACAAAAATATAAAACCTACAAAAAACCATAAAAAATCAGAAAATCGAAAATACCAAAAATATTTTTAAAGACATGTCTTCTAAAAATTGATAATATTTACGGACCTAGAAATGTCATTCAACAATAACATGGGTCTTTAAATAAATTTCGAGCAGAAGTTCAAACCTTTTTAAAACATGTCTTTATGGCTTGCAGTTATTTCAGACTGCATCCCACTTTTCATTCTAAGGAAAGCATGTCTCCAAAAAGACAGTTGTTCCTGACAAAGGGTAATTATTTTTTTCCGGGCATGGATTACTTCATATCCATGCATCATGGGTTATAAATACTTTGTACATAACCCTGGCTCGTTTAAAAGATTAATGTACGTTTCAGTTCGTTATTTCTTCTTAAAGAAGAAAAGTCTTCTTTTTAACCAGATAATTTTTTCTTAGTTGATTCTTCAAAATTATTTATTTTAACCACGATGGAAAAAGTTCTGTTGAAAATTAATCAGGTTGTGCTTTTACAATAAATTTGTTCACTCAAACAATGATTACAACTCTTTAAATAGAAAATGGGTCATTGTTTGAGGGGAGAGTGATTTCAAATTTATTTCATCAAACGGGTTTCTAAAACATCACACAATTAATGGAAAAAGTTTTTGTATTTAAAAGGAGTTATAATTTGAAGGGGAGTTAGATAATTTTAACTCAAAGGGCTAATATTATCAATTGTTAGAAAGTTTCGGGACTTATGTGCAATTTTCCTATTTGTTTCTTATCTCTTAATAACTACAAGGACTGAATTTGCCATTTCCTAAAATTATTTTAACCTTAGAAATACATTAATCCAAAAGTTAAAGAAGATAGAAACCTCAAGGACTAAAACTACCAAATCTGAAACTAAGGGTATAAAAGGCAGCGGCTTGCCTGATCTGGTCAAACCTGTTTAATTTCGATCAAACATATAAAACACACTCACTCATACGCAAACCGCCACCATCACTCTAGCATCCTCGATTCTTGATTTCTAGTGATTTTCTTGCTAAGGTAACACTTAAACTTTGTTCTTTATCAATTGATCGTACTCTAGGTTAAAGGAATCGTATTAAAACACATTTAATCATTGTAAATCACTAGAAAACCACTTAGGGTTTTTCAAAAAATTAAATGTTGTTTGAAAAAGATGATTGATGGTTGGGATAGGTGTAGTTTAGGATGGTAATCACTTGTTTAATACCATTTTTGAATAGATCAAACACATTTGTATGATATGATTAAGTTTACTTTCGTTTTTGATCAAATGCCATTAGAGTTTTAGATGTTGTATTTTTAGTGTTGGGATTTGTTATCATGATAGTTATGATGATGATTTGATGTTTGATTTCTTTCCCCAATCACTTGTATGCATGACTTAATAATTTTTGCATGTAGTTTGACTTTCAAAAGTCAAAATCAGTTTGTTATTGTTAAACACAGTTTGAGTGTGGTTAGTTGTAGTTTAGAAGTCACAAATTGAGTGCCTAAACATGTATGCATGCCCCCTTTAGGATCTAAAAAGGTCTTTGTGGCTTAAATGGTAGTGTAATGCTCGAATTTGATGAAATGTGAAAGTAAAGGATGTTAAAAATGATTGCTAAGAGATTATATGAGATAAGATGCCTTGGATTATGTTTTGGATTAGCCAAATTGATAAAAAATTGAGTTTGTGTTAGGCATTCATCATAGCGGTTTGCTGAGAAGCTAATGTTCTAAACAGCGGTTTGCTCAAGATATTCTTGATAGCGGTTGTCATGCTTTCTCTAGATAGCGGTTTGCTTAATTCTCTTCGTAGCGATTTGCTGGTTTTAATAATATTTTAATTAAACAAGTTGATCGCGGTTTTCTCATCGCGGTTTGGTCAAATTATACCTTTTATTTTAAAATATTCAAACCGCTATTTTCAAAAAAAATTCTAATCCGCAGCGGTTTGATTAAATATCAATAAAATATTCACAGCGGTTTAATGAAAAATATTAATTTTTAATAATTAATTAATTTTTAATTAAAGCGGTTTGTCAATCAAGTTTCACAACGGTTTATCCAAACCACTTCGTAGTGGTTTGCCCAAACCACTTCCCGGCGGTTTGGTGAACTGCTTCGCAGCGGTTTGAGCCACTATTTCAAGTCTAGGCCCATTAAGCCCAATAACCATATATGGCCCAATCCAAAGGCCTAATTGACTTGTTAACTCCCATCCGGGCTCAGTTAACTTGTTATTGGACTTGTCGGATATTCAGTGACTTAATGTGAATTATATTGCAACCTTAATCAAACATGGCATGGTAATTCAATCACAAGGCTAATATTCTTGTCTAACATCAAATATTTGCTATATTATCTGTCTGTGTTGATACTCTTAAGCAGATAAGATGGCTGAAGAGAATGTCCTTGCTCCTACAAGAACTGATGCACAATTGGTTCCTTTTAAGGCTCGCTTGCCGATTAGAAAGATCAATCTTCTTATGGATCTTCAAAAGATGCAGGAGAATCCAATCTTTCGTATCTTAGTGGACCTCCTGTAGAACACCAACTTCTTTAGTGCCTTCACTGCCTCAGCTGATGTACCTTTAATCTACATTCAGCAATTCTATAACACTCTTACAATGGATACCAAGTCTGGTATATACAGTTTCTAACTGGATGAACTGTGGTTTACTCTGGATGTTGATCTTATTCGCAGTGCTTTGGGAATCACCCCTAAGGATTCTGCATACCCTTTTGTGGCACCTCATGCTGGTGATCTGGTAATTGAGTTTGTCAACAATCTGGGATACCCTGAAGAACTCCAATTTGTATCTAAGATGTACGTGAACAGTCTATATCAGCCGTGGAGAACTATTATATCCATGATCAACCAATGGTTAACAGGCAAGACTTCTAGTAATGACAAACCTAGACACCCAGTTCTTTAGATATTGTGGGGTGTTGTCACGGGAACCAACATAGACTACAACTCATCTGGGAAAAGTTCGTTTAGGCAATCAAGACCTTCTTTTCTGATGCAGCCAATCTTAAGGTTCCTACCAAGAAGCGCAAGCCTCATGTTATTTCATACTGCTAGTTCACCATGCTGATCATTTGCTACTTAGAAGGTAGACACAATATCCATAAAAGGCCACAGTCTCCTCTTCACATTACGACAAATGACTATTCACTCGCCAATCTCAAATTCGTCCCCAAAGGAGAACTGGATAAGGTATTCGCAATGGCTATTCCCAAAGACCTGATTACTGATGTCATTCGTAATTCAGAGTACTACCAGAAATACTTAGATATGGCTGCCCGTAAACCCCGTCAAGCGACTACTGTGACAGATGAAGAGGATGGGAAAAAGAAGAAAGTTCCTCCAGCTGGTAAGTCTAAAAAGCCTGCACCTGCCAAACAACCTAAGCCGGTAAAAAAGAAAAGTACCACAGACCAATACATACTTCAGAGGCAAACTGCAGCTACTCAGGATATATCTACTGGACCCTCTGCACAACCTCAGGATGATGCATCCGCGAATGTGGTCCGTGATACTCCATCTCCTGCAGATGCTGAAACTGGTGCTGATACAGAAAAATCTACCAGTAAGGTGGATACTGAGATCTTTAATGATGATGAAGAACATGGTGAGGAAGTATCACATACAATGGATCTAGAGGAAATAACTATTGAGTTACAAGAAGGCCAGGATGGATCTGACCCTGGTAAAACACCCGAGTCTTGACCTCCACCAGAGTGTGTACTCATGGAAGAAGACCATGCTGGATCAAACCCTGGACAAAGTCATGTGGTTCAGGCTAGACCAAACCCTAAACCCATGCACGAAGACTTCGTTGCTATAGTTTACCCTCAAGTACATGAAAGCTTGAAGCTTGCAATTGAGGAGCACGTCCACATAGAGAATCTACCAAGCTTATCCGGGATTCTTTCATCAATGAAGAATCTTGGTGATGCATTTACCTTTGGTGATCAATTCCTTAATGACAAACCATCTGAAGAAGAACCAGGTAAAGCTAATGTGTAAACTGAAGTTGAATCTATGGTCATTATTCCCATTCATCAAGCTTCATCATTAGTTCCTCCACTATCCACTCTAATCATTGATCTCACACCTCCCAAACTTGTGTATCCTCTTGCTCAAGAACCCATCTTTACACCAATAAACGCAACAACAACAACAACAACACTTCCACTACCACCACTTCCACAACAACAAAGCACTACAGATCCTAAGCTAGCTAATCATGTCTCTACACTGGAAAAGATATGTGCTAACTTTAAAAAGAAAAACAAGCTTTAGGACAAGACTACTCAAGCTCTTTCATCCAGGGTTTACACACTGGAGAATCATGATCTGTATTTAAAGATTGACAAATACATCAATGAGGTCGTTAAAGAAGCTGTTCACAACACCCTCCAAGCTCTAAATCGTGAACGCTTCAGAGACTTGTCTGAAATTGAGATGAAAGAAATTCTTCATGATCGGATGTTTGAAAGTGGCTCCTACACATCACATCTGGAGCATACAACTCTCTACGAAGCTCTGGAGGCATCTGTGGATCATGAAAATAGGGAGGAGTTCAATGAAGAAATGGCTAAGTCTCATAAGAGACGTCGTGATGACCAATATCTTCCTCCACCTCCTCCAAAAGACTCTGACCAAAGCTAGAATAAATGTCATGATTTGGATGCTTCGGCTTTAAAACAGCCTCTAGTTTAGAAGTCCTCAGCTTGGAAGACTTCTGACACTAGAGAAGCTCCCTCCAGCTCCTCCAAGCAAAAATTTGATTCCCTGTCAAAACAGCCTGTTGATGACGTTCCAATACCAGATGATGTGCATCTCTTAGACTCAAAAGATACCGGTGTTGCCCACCATCTAAAGATCAAGACTCGACTTGGCTGGTTGAAGCCGTTACCAGAAGAAGAAGCACCGGAAACACTTAAACCAGACTGGGTCATTCCTCCTAATGATTTACCTGAGATTGAGAACAACTGGGAAGATGCACTGGCCAAAACATATAAAGATCCAGAAGAAAACAAGTTACTTCAGAAAATTAGAGATATGGGATCCTTCATCAATTGGTATTGTAAACAGATTAGGAAGTTAAAGCTCGTCAAAGCTGATTTGGAAGGTCCAGCTTACAAGTTAGCCAGACCATTTCACAAGAACGGCATATCCCTTCAATTTCAGATGGAAGAGTGACACTTGTTACTAATAGATCAGATTGATTTGTTGAATCCTGAGGGTAATCGGGTCGTGTACGACATCAGCAAACCATTACCTCTAGGAGGTCCACCAGGTCAGGTAAACAATACAAACTCAATACTTCTTCAATAACGACCTGAAGTATCTTGTATCAGGTGACAAAGAAAGAAGGAACGCTCTGTCAATATCCAAGCTGAAAGCGGCTTACTACCCAGACTTCAGGCTTAAAGAATTAGTACTGTCCCTATGGATTGAAAGTGAATGTGACTACAATATTAGTGTAGCTGATGTGTGTTTTCCAAGTTTTAAATTTATAATACTAGAAATACCGATTTTTACTAAAACACAACACTCAGGAAGAATACTCGTTCGTGTATAGTATAGCTTTCGGTAAGTCCAGGTCGTTCCACGGGAATTAAAGTTTTCACAGTTTGTAATTAAGGTGCTAAGGTTAATAAGATTGTCACAGATCAAATTAACCAAGACGAGCATATATCGAATAATGCAAAGAAATTAATAAAAGGATGATTTAATCAAATGATTAAGGTATGTTTGTTTAGGCAATGATCACTTAGATAATGATGTCTTTAGGATAGTGTTTATAAGTTTAGAAAATAGAGTTATCACAAGTTATAAATCCTTTCGGCCTTTATAAGTTATTATAACCAATATATTAAGTGGAATGATTAAACACATATATAAAAGAACCTTTTCGACCTATATTCTTGTATAAAATATGTTTTACCAATTCAATAAACACATATCCAAACGCTCCATATCCACGATCACAATATGCCCAAACAAACATAAGATTACTACTCCATAATCAAAGTAACAAAACACATAGCATTCATCATGGATTCAACAAGGATTATATTCAAAAGAGTAATAAGATTCATACCAATTCCAAGAGCAAAGTATGATGATTTCACAAGAATTTCCCAAGAACACTTTCTTATATTCAAAGCAAAATTCAGAAACTATGAACAATTCCGTCACAATTGCTTATAGATTCGAAATAACACTACAACTATGCGTCTTTGATGGATCAAAACCGAAGAACAATGATGAACTTTAACCAAGACTATCCAACTTCTTCAAGAACTTTGATTATAACGGTGGCGGTCGATGGTGGTTGAAGGGTGGTGATGGAGGAGAGGTTTTGCAGGCCTGTAGCCTAAAAAATAACCCTCTTAAAGGTTCCACACTAAGTGAGATGATTTGTGTTGGATGTGTGAATAATGGGAGGAATAAGAGGCTATTTATAGGATTTTTCGGGGCAAAAGTGTGCCCCACTTGCATAAAAGTATGCAGCACTTCGGGTGTTAATGCACTTGGCATTTAATTGTATTTAATTTCCTTTAATTTTCGTCAGATGGAAAAGTGCGCTGCACTTTTTTACAAGTGCGCCGCACTTGGTGCAATTTCAGCTCTTGAATCAAAGTTGTAGAGAATTCTTTCTCAGACGCGTGGCCGCCAGAATCGCGTCAAACGGAGTTCGTATGCTCAAGTTATGGCCAAAATAGTAGACAGGTGTCGAGAGATCTTTATCATGAGTTTATTTCTTCGTTTAAGCTTCTTATCTTCGTGTATTATTTCGTTTTCTTCCACGACACATACCTCGAACATATAATAGCAAATATACTTGATTAAGTACCGAAAGTTCAAGAGAAATGATCAAATAAATGCAAATAACGTCGCCGAAAATATGTATAATTTAGGCGTTATCAGTAGCCTACGGTATTTCACACGGGTGGTTCAAGCGCAAGGAATTCTACATCACAAGATACAGTGCCCCTTCTGACAGCAATGCAGTCAGATCTCACATGACGATTCTCAGTGTTGTCAGTCTCAAGACATTATCAAAATACGGTTACACATACTTGAAAGAGATTATTTTACGCAGAGCTGACTACAAAGAATACAAGATCTCAGAAGCCGACTTCAAAAATCTGCATCCAAATGATTTTGAAGACCTATACCTACTTCATCTTTAAGACAAGCTCAACCACTTATCTGGAGCTGACAAAGTTCATCTATTCAACGCAATCAACTTGTGGATTAGGAACATAGTCATCAGACAACGTGTAGAAGACGTTCAACTCGGTATTAAGAGCTATCAAACAAAGCTTAACCTTACACAGCCGAGATGGGATGAAACTGATTTTCTATTCAAAGAAGATTACACCATTGTCCATAAGCCAAGGGCCGTAATCTATAGAGATAGGAATAATCAGAAGACGATGATGAGGGAGACTGAGGTACACAAGTTTAGCGATGGCACGTTGACGAGAATTCTAGAAAAGCTGGATGTCATGGTCAAAGTCTACGTGTTGTTCAAGTTCAACACTGGCATGAAGCATAGGATTTGGTCTGAGGATGATAAACGGAGGAGTTAAGAATTTATCAAGCTGACTGAGAGAAGGCTCAAGATAAGGCGAATTTCCATCATTCTGACACTCATGTCAATATTATCTTATATTGTATAATATATCTTGTACATTATTATGTAGTGTATCTTTAGTTGTTAAGTGTCAATGTATAAATGTTTCATGAGTTTTTCGTTAAACTCAAAATCTTTCAAAATTATTATACTTGACACTCACATATATCCTCATAGATTGACAAGGAGCATTAATATGTTCCTAATCAGCTTGTAATCGACACATTTTTCTCCCAGTTTTTTTAACATATTTGAATCAATTGATATCCAAAACATCAAAGGGTTTAAAATTTTTGATAAATGGAGAAAATGTGATTAAAATATGAAAACTTTTAAAAAATGTTATTTTATAGACTCATGTGTGTACCCCATCCTTCGTGTGCTAAACATTTTTGTATATCGATGCACATGTTGAGGGGGAGCGTTTCAAATGGTTTCATAGAAAGGAGAACAATACCAAAAGACTGACCATGCATTTAATTTTATCATAGTTATAAGGTAGGTAAGGTTAGGTATTTGCTCCCATGATCCAGCCAGAACCGGAGGGATCTACCCAGGGACAATCTATAACTTAGTGTAGAAGTCCTTAGGTATGATATAAAAAGGAGTAAAAGTGAGAATAAGAGAATAGTACCGACTGAGACGGAGCTAGTACTAGAACAAACCCAACAAGGTACTAGTCATGAAGTCTTGGTAAGCACTGAAGGGGTTGAAGAATGAAAAAGAATTGTAAGGATAAAGGGTGAAAAGAAAGAAGCCCTCCATATACTTAGGCAGAAACCGGGTCAATGCATAAACTATCAGAAACACTAAGATGTTGTCAGGTATTGAAGATAGTCGTCATTGACCCAGTGATGCAATGCACAACCCTCCCTAGCCACTCAAGGTCTCTCAACAAACTCTTGTTTCATTTCTTATAGAGATTAACGCATTCCTATCGACTTTCTCACTCCGAGTTAGTTGATATTAGAAAGGTGGTTGATGACATCAAATAACGTCTATTTTATAGCATCATTTATCCCATGTAATTAACCCATTTTGTATAACTATTGCAAGAATTGCTACTTAATTTTTTATATTTGTTATTTGCAATATTTATCAAGTAGTTGGCAAAAGATGGAGAAAAAGACGTGTTTTGAAGCATAAACGAAGAGTTTTAGAAGGTCGCTGATTCTGACATCAATACGCCGTATCTAAAGACTTTGAAGAACTCAAGACCATTGCCTGACTTTGAAGAATACGCCATTGATATGCCGTATATGATACTTTGGTTAAAAATCAAGAAAAACACATTTTTAGCCAATACTCCGTATCTAAGAAATCGGATATGACATATTGGTCAATATGCCGTATCCAAAAATCGGATATGGCGTATCCAATTCCTGCGTAAGAATTTTGGAATATTTTATTCTTGGAGCCCACGCCAAGCAACCTTGATACGCCGTATTGAGTTCTAATACGCCGTATCGACCAATTTTTAGAATCTATAAATACCAAATCCTAAATACGATTTAGGGTATGCTTTTAGCCACCAAGTCCGATTTCCTAAAGAACAATGAAGCCAAGAAGATCCTAAAAAGTGGTTTGATCAATGGAAAAACTCTTGTAATCTCTACACTCCACTATACGCGTTCGGTTAGCATTATGTTTAATCTTTCATCTATGATTTTGTGTATTATTACAATGACAATCGGCTAATACCTTTAGGTATTAGCCATGTTTATGATATATAATGTTTTGATTTGTCTTTATGTTGATTGTTCTTTATTTGTTGTATGTTGATTATGTTTATCACTTCATACCCGTTTATGTGCTTAATTATGTGTTTTCCCTATCATTCAACTGGATCTAGCCCTACATATTTAATGCGCTGCAACTTCGGTGTTGTTTGGGCGTAGGCTAAGAGTTCGGGATAGAAACATATAACGCTTATTCATATAGCTAGAATAATAGGATCACTAATAGAAAGCCCTATTTCGATCTATGGTTAAGTGGATAGGTAAACTAAGCCTCCATAAGCTAGGATTCAATATAACCACCAATATAGTTTCCTAAATAGATTATAATCAATGGTGTGAGCTTTATGCGGGTTTAGGTTAATTGTGATAGGATTAACTAAGCGACAAACCTTGAGTCTAGGGAGAAGATCCACCTAACTTTGGAATGATATACCACCAACGAATTAATACAATCATTGCTTAACGGTTTGTGTGTCGTGTGTTGAGTTTTTTTATCGGGTTTTTCGTTTTTGGTTAATTATTGACAGGATGATTAACTAGCGACAAACCTCGAGGTCTAGGGAAAGAAAGGATTCCACCTAACTTTGGAATGATATACCACCAACGAATTAACACAATCATTGCACGAATAGACAATCAAGGCATACTATTAGATTAAACTGGCTAATATGTTTTCCTCAGATTTGACTGCTTCCCAATCATTTGTTAATCATTTGTGTGCGTTATTTGTCATCACTTTAGGATAATTAGAACTAAACTTGTACCAGTCTCTCTGACTGAAAACCCCCATTTGCGTTAGTTTAGGTTTAATTAGATTTAATTAGAATAATCAGATTAGATTAGTACTAAACCTAGGTAAATAAAATACCGGTATAATTAAGAGTTAACTTCCACTCTCAGTGATCGACACCCTACCTACCACGAAGCTACATCTGATCAGGTACATTGCCCATTAAAGTGTTGTTTTAGGTA
>BQNB010103882.1:0-23936 GCA_026074375.1 Tanacetum coccineum
AATAAAGACAATTACAAACTTATCCAAGTAAGGCTTGCACACTCGGTTCATGAGGTCCATGAATATCGCAGGTGCGTTTGTTAGTCCGAATGGCATAACCTGGAACTCATAATGACCATACCGAGTTTGGAATGTCCTGTTCTCGTACTCTAAGCTGGTGATATCCGGATCTCAGATCTATCTTTGAATAAATACTGGATCCTTGAAGTTGATCAAACAAATCGTCGATCCTCGGGAGTGGATAACGATTCTTTACTGTCAGTTTGTTTAATTCGCGGTAGTCGATGCACATCCTGAACGAACCGTCCTTCTTTTTGACAAATAAGACCGGGGCTCCCCAAGGTGAGGAACTAGGCCTTATGAATCCCTTGTCAGAAAGCTCTTGTAATTGTTCTGATAGTTCCTTCATTTCGGATGGGGCCAATCGATATGGTGCTCGAGCTACGGGTGCAGCTCCTGGAACTAAGTCGATTTGAAATTCCACCGGTCGAGCTGGAGGAAGACCGGGCAAATCCTCGGGAAATACTTCTGGAAAATCTCGGACGATTGGTACGTCCTCTATTTGTTTTCTTTCCGACTTGTCCTCCTCCTTCTTGGCGGATATCTGTGCTAAAAAGACCTGGCATCCCTTGGCCATGTACTCTTGAGCTTTTGAACATGAGATAACCGTCAACCGGGATTCTCTCCCGTTGCTACTTTCGTTTCCGCAGAAAGTCAAGGTTTCATTCCCGTAGGGGACTTGAACAAGTTTCTTGTAGGATCCCTAGATCATTCCATGGATTAAGCACAAGATCAATGGCACAAAAGATTAAACATTAAAGAACTTTTGAGGATTAGATCATTTGTGGAACGGATGGTCTAAGAAATTTTAAGGTTGCCCCCCCATATGCAACCTCGTATATAATGGTGTCTTTTCTTGATTATTTCACTATCAGCTAATTGGACATCATACACAATTTTCTAGTAAGTTGGGGCGTAATGTATCAAGGAACGAAATGCAGAGGAGATAAAACTTCTATCGGCTACCAGTGTGAAGAAGATAGTATTGCTATAGTGATTATTTAAGAGGAACGTACCCGTGACGACATTTGCATCAGGGTTTCCTGGTGCGTTTCCCCTCTTCTTTGCATTCCCAACTGCATAAACCCATCCTTGTGCATTCCCATTTCCTCCGTCTTTATTCTTCAGTTTTGGACAATCTCTCTTGAAGTGTATGAGTGGCTCACACTCTCAAAACAACCATTTCCTTTGGGAGTTGCCCATTTGCCTTCTAAAGTGTTAGCAAATTTGTTTGCCAGTATTCCTGCAATCGCGCAAGGCAAAATGCCCTATCTTGTTGCATTTGTGGCACCTCTGGGTGCACGGGCCATGGTTGGTGGAGATGGCTTTGTTGACGCTTTGGGCATGGATCCCCCATATGGGCTTCCTTTCGCCTTGTCCCCTATTGTTTGTAGACTTTGGCGAACATTCTGCCTTTTTGAAGGGTAATTGTTGGGGACCATGGTTGTTTCTGGATTGAATCATCAGCCCTTCCTTTTGTTGGCAGATTGCCTTTCGCGTTCGTGAGGCGTTTCTAGGTCCATCAAGTCATTGGCCAACCTCATAGTCTCATCCAATTCCTTAGGTTTGGCCGGGCTTTGACTATCCCAATAAAATGTTGTCAGGATGTCCACTGAGGTACTTGTCACTCTCAATTTCATTGGAACAAAACTTGGTACATATCTGGGTTAACTCTTGTAAACATTCAGTGTGACGCTTTTTGGAACTTGTTTCCATTGACTTTTAGGGTCCACAGCTCGATTCCAGGTGTCTTGATTTCACCGCTGAGGACCAATACTTGTCACGTATCTTTTTCTTGAGGGTACATTCCAAGTCTTGGCATATGCCTTGGACCTTAAGGTTCATATCTGACCATTCCAACATGTCAATGGGCAGCCACAAACGAGTTGCAGGTGGCAAACTTAAATTATTCTCAACGGCTACTACCACTGTATTGAAAACTGTACTCCATACTTTTCAAATCCACTAGTGTTTTTTAAAACCCGACACGGCCATTCGGCCCCTTTGAAGTTACAAAGCAGTTGCACTTCATGAACATTCAGCGTAAAAACAAGGACGCGCAGTATTTTGCATGTTCCTTCGGTTTATGCCCGTGCGAACTGTGGCTTCTTCACATGGGGGGAGTTGGCAAAGAGAGCTTGGTTCGAACTTGCTTGGATGGATTCGGGGGTCATTGTTGTTTGGGTTTAGGTGTTCATTGACTATGGGTATTTGTCTCCTTTTGTTTGTAGGTGCCTATGATTTGTCTAGATCACAAAAGACAATACATGAGGTTAATTTGACAAATATGTTAATATATAGAGGAGTTAATCCACACAAGGAGAAGTTATAGTATCAAGGTAGTAACACATCCATTTCATTCATTAAATTTGAAAATTTTACATGAAATAGTGGTCGAATACACTTAATACAATACAAAGATTCTATGGTAGGCTAGGCGGGAAAAACCCCCTAATATAATCATGCTGTACAATGACCTCAGACAAGGATGCATAACATAAAAAGATCACTAATGTGACTGTCGGCGTCCCCAGAAGCCTCCTGGTGATCTGGAATCCTAGCCTCTGGTCCTGGCTGTCTAGCTCTCCTCTGTGGCTCTCGCAGTGCTAACAACTCAGCCTGCATGTCGCTCATCTCTCGCCTCATGTCTCTGATGACTCGGAGAGCCTCTTACCATTGCGTCCTGGAGCCTAGATCAGTCTCTCGAAGTGCTGCTAACTCAGCATGCTGCATCTGAAAGCGGTCTCGCTGTACTGGTGATTGTCTGAATGGAGTACTCTGCAAGTGTAGTTGTGTCTGGTGCGCCTGGAGATAGGTCTCATGTGCATACACATGATCACGATGGGTCTGAAGCTCCTGATGAGTCGCCTGGCTCAATCCTATCGAACGAGCCAAGCCTCGGCAGGAAGCATAACCTCCTATCCACCATCCCCATACTATCTCCTGGAGAGTCATTTCCTATCCCCCGTAAGTAAATCGACCCCGCTGGAGTTCATACGACTCACTGTGTCATACTGAGTCCTACTATCCTGAGCTATCCTCTAGTAGGGCATAAAAAGTCCTGTGGTATCCCGCTCATGGAGCTAGCAAGTCTACGACCCTAGTGTTGACTCTCCCACGGTTATAGGTGCTATCTCTGGACTGCCATCTGCCGGTTCTACCCATGTATCCTAATCCCATACCCAACATCTTAAGTCCCCTATCGCCTCTTTTAGCATCTTTTTTTTTTTTATACCGTGCTGGACAAATCATAATCTTTCCCTTGACCTTAGGCAGGTCTCAGCAGTGGTAACTTCTCTACCGATCTCAATATCTAGAGCTATAGTGGCAATTAACCTCTTGCGGGAGGGATGTCAGACTCGGGTATATCATCCCTGTGTCGGTCAACAGGTGATGGCAACGATGGATAGAATGGTGGTAGTGGTGGTAGTGGAGGTGGTAACTGTCAATCAATGAGAGCCTGGGCGGCATTGTCTATCCTGAGTGTCTGGATTTGGGTGTTTTTTTTAAACAACCCAGATGTGGTGGTGATAGGTGGTGGAGTGTGCAGGTGGGCTCGTGCATCTAGCATGGCGTTTCCATGAGAGGGTGGTGATAGTGAGAAATTGGTGGTGATGGTGTGGGGTAGTCTTGGTCGAACGTTCAGAAGTCTATCAATCTCTTGCCTCTGATGGAAGGATATGGAAGTTGGGGTCGGACGGTAATCCTAGCCCAATTAGTAATGTCAGTGGAGTGGGTGTTGGTTAACTGGCTCTGTTCCTTCAGGTGGGAAAACAGGGCTCATCAGCAGGTTGACTGGTGTTGGAGTCAGCCGGAGCTAAGTGCGGGGGGATAACTCCTCTCCATCGTCCTCTCATCCTCTCATCCTCTTCCTCATCCTATGGCGTCATCCCTAGATGAATCGCCGGCATCATCATCTCCATCATCTACCCCCGTCCAGTAGGATAGTCAACGGACCATCTTGTCTCATCATCCTCGTACCCTCTGTGTTCTCCTCGGGATCGACCTCAGTAACGTATCCGGCGTGAATCAGTAGTAGGAGAATCAATTAGGTGGGTAATGGCTGTTCCTCAGCCGGAAACTCATGGTCACTCCTTCAAGGGGATTATACTAGGGTATATAGGCCTCGGCACGTTAGTCAGGTCATGTGCCTGTAGGAACATTGGCTCCACGCTCAAACCTCATCCTGAGATTGGGCGGTGTCTGATGGCACTCTCTGGACCTGGTATAAATTCTGGTGATGGTGGGCTATGGCGTCTATAGCGGGAGTCCGTCGTTATCTCGGTATGATGACCCGTGGAGGCCTCCTCGTTATATCCTCATTCTTCGGCTCCCCAGAAAGCTCTGTCGGGCTCCAGAGTCGTGCTTGTAGACGGAAGTTGTATGGTAACATCCAGATGTCTGCAGAAGACATGGTTTCTGCAAAAAGTAAAAATAACCTTATTTAAGTTTTTACTTATAAGAGAAATTCGGTATGCTATGTCTGTAAGGCTTTAATTACTATAAGTCCTTTTTGAATTTACTTAATATCATTTATATACACGTATATTAATCAGGTAAGCACTTAGTACCCTACTAATGCTTAACCAATGTATGTCATGTAAGATACATGCGCTTTGACCGTAGAACCGTAAAGCAATGTATGTCCATCATTAAATCCCATTGTGATAACAGTTTTCGAATTATGGTTTTAGTCTAGACAAAAACTTTTGACCTGGTTCTCTATACACGTGGCTTTTGAATACCAATCGGTTACACCTCAAATCTGAGTTAGTGCAGCAGAAAAGTGTGAATATCCGAAGGCGTTACATTATTGGGTCAATAGCACAAGATCTGAGAACGACTACTAAAGTGACGTTTGAAAAAGATACATTGGATTACACAAAAATACTTGTTTTGTTACATATGCTCTATGGCTTTTCAAATTGTTTAACAAGTATAGGATAAGATTTCGGTTTATAACCAATTGTCCCAAAGTGTTAATAAGACCCCAAATGCTTAAGTGTTGGTACTCTCTTCATTTATGTACTCCCAATGTTATCATCGCACCCTTGTGCCTTATTGACCTGAAAAACATGCTTAAAACGTCAACATAAAGAGTTGGGTGAATTCATAGGTTTATATAAATCGGATGGTATGGACCGCAAGATTTTCAGTGTATGATTAAGAACAATGCAAACATCATAAAGTAATGACGTTTACTAAGATAATGACACCGTAGCTCGACATATATGGATGAAATATAAGTTGCAAATGGTGTCCGTGAAGGATGTGCATAACCCCGCAACATCCCAGATTCGGATCTATGGTATGCGTTCGGTTGCCTAGTGATAGCTTAGTCACCCGAACTCCGGGGATTGTCATCCCCTTATTGGATCCTATCATAACATTCGCGCCCACACAATGTAATTCCCAATCACATCTATGCAATTAACAGTTCATGATCATGGACATAATGGGTTATGGTAACTTAGGCAAACACGAAATCATGGTATAAAATGTACACTTGCGTCCAGTTTGTAAAACAAAGCATGTTCTCACCCCAAGGATGTAAATCATTTAAATAATTGTTAAGCATGGGGCTATGAACTCACCTTAGACTGGTATAGTTCTTGATGTTAACATATATTCCCAGCAGGCAGTGTGATTCACACCGTTAAAGTACTAAGTAAGTAACGATCAAGTCTTAGTTACACATTTAAGCTAACGACTACATTTGTATAGAACTAATTTTCCATTTAAGTTTTTATATAATCCGTTATCACTTGTGTGGTGGGGACAAGATTAGTGTATTTATAATTCCGTAGGGTTTCGTGGAAACGTGAAATTATTTCGGTTTAATAAATATATCATATGTATAACTTTTCGTTAATTACTATTTTAATTATTACTCGAACATTAAACGTAATATATGTTAATATATATTCCGTTTGTACTTGCTTAAGTTTATAAACCAAGACTTTTGTTTTATCAAAGTAAATCATAAGTTTCTCAGATTTACGGTTTTAGTTCCTTCGTTTTATAGTTTTTATTTATTTACAAGTGAACCTCTAAGTTTTAATATTATTAAAACTTATCATTTATTTTCAATAGTTCACAACTCTAGCCCTTATTTACCTAGTTTCGTGATATGACGAAAATGGTCCTTATGGTTTTATGGTTTTCGAAAAGTGACGAGTTCTAACCTTATACTTTTTCCTTCAATTATATATCAGTCCCTCTAGTTTTCGAATTTAACTTAAAGGTTCAATTTGAGTCCTTACCGTTTAGATATTTACGAACTTCGTCCTTATAGTTTATGAGTTTTCAATATACGACTTTAACATTTTATTCAAGTTTCAAAAATGGCAAAATTAGTCCTTTCCCTTTCGGTTTTCGTATTTTGACCACGAAAAAGGTTCAAAATAGTTTTAAATTGCTTTTTATCCTTAAAGTAGGTCATAAGAGTTGTTTCGGCTTAAATATAGACTTACGAGCTTATTTTTGGCTTAACGGGCCTTATTGGGCCCGTTAAGGTCCGTTGAGCATTTTAATGATCCGTTATAGTTGTAATAGGTCCAAAAGTCATTAATAAGCTCGTGTGGGTCGGTTAAGCTCAAAATAAGCTCGGGGAGCTTATTATGGCTTATTTCGAGCTTATTGGGCCCGTAAGCCCAATAGTTTGGCCCGATATACCTTTTAGGGTTTTTAGGCTTTTACTAGATCATTTTTAACTTGAATTAAGCCCCAATAATCTGTGTCATTTTCCAGCTATTCAGAATATCGCTGATAAGCTTCTTATTGGGCCACGTCTTGGACCGTTAAGGCGGGTTAGGGTTTGTAGTGTTTAGTTGGTCCATTAGGGTCCTTTAAGTTGTATTTGGTTCAATAAGGCCATTGGCACTAATAAGGTCACAATAAGCGATCCAAAGCTTATTGTGGCTTCCGCTGGGGCCTGTTAGTGGGCATGATAGAAAGCCCATCTAAGGTTCGAATGAATGTGTCTCTAGTTAAGACGGGAGCCCCATGTGGAAGCAAAATTGAGCACTTCAAATTATGATTAAAACCCGTAGTGGCGTATTAATCAAGCGCCGGCTTATTAATAAGCTCTCGTTGGGCCTTGTTGGGCTCGATAGGGGCCCGTTAGGGGTTTTAGCCTTTTTGGTTAGGTTGGTTTGGGTCCGAAAGGTTTATTAGTATCCCGTATGGTTTCATTAAATCGTCTAGCACCAAAACAACATGTTTAACATTTTCTAATCGCGACCCGTGACATGCAATCGTTCGTTAAGGTCGAATATGTGTTCCCACACCCCCACGCAATGTTTACAACAAATAGTTCACGTATAATACTTACGTATGTTCACGTAGAAGGGTTGGTGTTCACGTCGATGTTCAAGTTGTCTTGTACCCTTCCACAACGAAACAAATGACCAAAGTGGACTTGTGCTAACAAGCTAGATGGTGTGTTAAGCCTTAGCTTCGTGCACTAACCATGTTTTAGATCACGTACCGACCACGCGAGACATTTGTTCATTAATTTAGGTGCGTGAACCATGCATGGACCAACCCATGCACGTTCATGCACGCGTACACGTTACAAGTGAGTAATGTCACGAATTATATAATCTTAGCTAAACGTTTAACGAAAGATAACGAGGCTTAGACAATTACTTACAAGAGTCCTAAGTTTTCTTTGGTTGTGGCTTGCGGTGTGGTGTGACGCGTATACACCCGAACGTGTTTAACCCTCGAGCTTCAAAGCTTGTAAAACCCAACTCTCTTTAGCTTGTGCTTCCCTCTTTTGTCCTTAACTCGATCTTAAAGAAGACATTCCTTGGGCTCTTTAGGGCAAATGTTTTGGAGTTGTAGGGTTTGGTTAAAAGGGTATACCGATTGTAATAGAGATAACGTGGTATGTGTTTATTTGTTTGAGTGAGTGATGGTTTGTATGAGTGTTCAAGTGTATGTGTGAGAGTTGTATTTTAGGTGAATAAGCTTAGCTTAACTTTTCATAGTTCATAAACAAAACCAAACCGATGAGCTTGGAGGGGCGGTTTTAGGGGCTTCTAGTTTACACTCATGGTTTTTGCCTAAACCCACATAAGTACAAGCTTTAATGAGCTAAAGATGTACTAAGATTTTTTGCCTTAGCTAGGAAATCTCATGGATGTTTGTGACTTGTCTTGGGTATCCGTGGCTTCATGAGAGGAAAGGATGAGAAATGTTATTATCCCTATGGATAATTAACTAGTAGGGAAATTCTAGGACACTACTTAGTTAACTCTTGTAGTACTAGTACTTTTAAGATCATTAGCAGATTTTAGGTGATTTCTATTGCACCTTAGGAGGTATTCGGCCTTAGTTGAATTGACACCAAATTGTTCAAATTTTTGTTGTTAAGGTGAAAAAAGTGGGTTTTGGTTTGAGTTAGGTATTTCTGGAGTGTGTCCTAATGTATTTTATCGCGAAACGTTGACTTTTACGTGCACCAATAAAATTATAATACCTAATAGTACATAAATTTCCTCTTAATAATTTATTTCTTATCCCTTTGGTTGGTGTAAACCTTATTCTTTATTTGATGACCGTTTACGTTCATTGATTCTTATTAGTTTCTACGGGATTTATCTTAAAAAGTATCTATTAAAAGTAAACGCGTATTTCGGAACAAAAATAAATTAGGAGTTATCATAATTTGACATTTTCATATTTTTGATCCTCTGATGAACAGTACTTTTTACTGTTCACACCAGTTATAAAGTTATTTTTATAGTTTTAGTTATCGTAAAACCCGTAAACGTCGTATTTTATTCGTTATAGCTCCGTTTTTAGCGATTCTTTTGAGCACGTTCTCGTTAATGAAAATTCTATCAATTTATAAGTTTTACAAAAATAAAGTTTCTGTCATGAATAGTGTTTTTACTGTTCATAGTTTATAAATTTATTTTTATAAACTTTTAATTACCGAAAACCCGCGAAATTCATAACTAATTCGATATTAATTGAAAAATTACGATTCTTATCATTTTAGAATCCTAAAAATATGTTTTATTAGTTAAAATTATCAAACTTGCTGTTTGATTTAGTTTTTATAAAAGTTATTTTATAAAATTCGTTTAATTAACGTATAACTCGTAATTAGCGTAACTTTTTCGTTATTTATCCGTTTGACAAGTTTCTTACCTTTTCGGAATCGTCATGATGTGTAGAATTTTATAAAAACATAAAATAATATGTTATTTACACGAATTTTGGACAGAAACTTGGTGTGACTTTGATAAGTCCATTTTTAAACCTTGTTTTTTATACTTTGCAACTTTTGTAATCCACCACAAGTCTCATATACCATATATATTATAAATCATACATATATTAAGAGTCCATTTGTCCATAGATGTCCACTTGTCTAAATTTATAAGTCCATCATAATACTTATAAACCATAACTTTCATATTTAACCATTAATCACTAGTTTTATATATGACCATTTTTACATAATAACCATAAGTGTACAAGTCTTCCCATCTTGTTATAACCTTATTTTAATGATCATATGATATTACTACAAGTCCATAATCAACATTAACATGTCATTTACTTTTCCTTTACTTGTAACATATTATGAAACCTTTATAAACCCTAATTTGTAGTTAATCATTTTTACACCAAAACAATATGGTACAACACTTTCTCATCCCTTTTAACATGATATTAGCAATATCACAACATATATAATAGTGTACAAAATGATCATTACAAGTAAAAACTCCATTTTCATGTTAAAATCCTAAATGGTGATTCAAGCTATAAAGAATTAACATATGCATATTAATGATAAATGTAAGATCATAAAGAGTTCAAGATGACCTTATGGTGAATGAAGATGATGACTAACACAATCTAAACCCTTGTTTAGACTAGAAACCAAAGCTTGCCCAATATTAACCCTAGTTTTCCAAGTGAAAACCCTAACTTCTCTTTTCTTGATTAATGCTTGAAAATGGTTAGCCAATACTTGGAAACATCTTAGAATGTCTTAGATATGATGTGTATAGGTTGTGGTTTGTAGAAAATTTTTGGTATGGCATTATTAAAAGGGTGTTTGGATCCGGGCTTAATGAGAGATCCAAAGGAGAGTTTGTTTGATTTTCCTAGTTAAGTGTTTTACTTGAAATTGTTTCCTATGTCAAGTATGCTGTATATAAGGTAATCTATGGACAAAGATGCAATATCTGGTCTATTGACAACTTCATGGTCTTTAAGGAAGAAAAAATAGTCAAAAGGAACAAGTTAGGGCTATGTTTTAATTAGCAGGTGATGTACAAGCCGAAGTGTGTCGTTTGTGTGCTCTTTGTCCCCAATTGGTGTGTTATGCATGGGATAGGGGATGGAAAAAGGGTCTAGAACCTATTGTTATTTAACACCTTATCTAGTTACATATATGAAAGTTACAACTTGTATATTTTCATAAAAGATGTTTACTTGCATGCATTTGTGCATTGTTTTATTTTCTAGTGTATAATATGTAAAGTAATATTAACTTAGGTAATTTAATAAAACTTTAGGTATTGGGTACAATCTTGGGTATGATGTTGATGCGTAGATTAAATAAACGTGCTTCGGTTATTGCCTAAACGTACTTTATGCTCTAAACGAATATAATTTACGTAACCGATAAAATAAATGAACAAATGACCCAAATTATTCTCAAAATAATAATTTAATACTTGATTGATGTAAAACGTTATAATCGATTGATTGCCTATATACATTGAACACTAATTTTTTTTTTGGCGTACCGATTTTAACCTAAACGTTTATGATTTAAAGCAAACGCCTACAATTACAAAAGATACACTGAGATTTATTGACGACTTCAATGACCCTAAAATAACGGGGTTTATATCACCAGCTTAGAGTAACGAGAGCAAGACATTCAAAAAACGGCATCCGAACTCGGTATGGACGACGAGTTCCAGGATATGCCATTCGGAACTAACAAAACGCCACTGCGGTATTTCATAGGACCCTCATGAACAGAGTATGAAGCCGCACATAGAATAAGTTCGTAATTGTCTTCATCGATGACATACTTATTTATTCAAAGGACAAGAAAGAGCACGAAGAACATCTTAAGGCATTTTAGAATTGCTTAAGAAGGAGAAGTTGTATGCCAAGTTTTCAAAATGTGAATTTTGGATTTGAATGTTTAATTTCTCGGGCATAGTCATTGATAGCTAGGTCATACATGTGGATCCAACCAAGACAGAATCTATCAAAAGATTGGGCATCTCAAAGACACCAACGATGAGATCCGCCAATTTTTAGGTCTTGCTGGTTACTATCGAAGGTTCATCGAAGGATTTTCGAAGATTGCTAAATCAATGACGAAACTTACTCAGAAAGGAATCAAGTTTGACTGAGGTGAAAAGGAAGAGAACGCATTTTAGTTGATAAAGCAGAAGTTGTGCAGTGCGCCAATTCTGGCTTTACCTGAAGGAAGCGAAGACTTTGTGGTCTATTATGATGCCCGTTCACACAAAGGTTTAGGTGCTGTATTGATGCAGAGAGAGAAG
Organism: Tanacetum coccineum; assembly: GCA_026074375.1. Taxonomy (NCBI): domain Eukaryota; kingdom Viridiplantae; phylum Streptophyta; class Magnoliopsida; order Asterales; family Asteraceae; genus Tanacetum; species Tanacetum coccineum. Next base: position 11,616 of record BQNB010103882.1, read on the forward strand.
GTGATTGCCTATGCTTCTCGACAACAAAAAGGTTCACGAGAAGAACTACACCACTCATGATTTAGAGCTTGGATCGATAGTGTTTGCTCTAAAGATATGGAGACATTATCTGTAGGGGGGGGGCGCGGAAACCAAAATGCACCGAGTACACCGACCATCAAATCTACAACACTACTCGATACAATATAGGGAGCTAACATGAAGGCCACGAACGCCGTTGGCTAGAATTGCTGAGTGATTACGATTGTGACATTCGTTATCACTCGGGGAAGTCAAACGTAGTGGCCGATGCATTGAGCCGTAAGGAACAGATTAAGCCATTGCGGGTTTGAGCCTTGGTTATGACTATTGGCTTGAATCTTCCCAAACAAATTTTAGAAGCTCAGATCGAAGCCCAGAAACCAGAGAATCTTGTGAATGAAAGATTTAGTGCTGTATGATCGAGAAAGGATATACCCAAGGATAATTGGAACCACATGTCGATGGAACTTTATGTTTAAATGGCAGGAGTTGGTTACCTTGCTATGGAGACTTAAGATCCGTGATTATGCACGAATCTCACAAGTTAAAATACTCTATCCATCCCAGTTCCAAAAAGATGTATCAAGACATGAAGAAGTTATATTGGTGGCCAAACATGAAGGCTGGCATTGCCACCTATGTTAGCAGTGCTTGACATGTGCAGTGGTCATGGCTGAAACACCAAAGGCCAACGGAAAATGTTAGTACAACCATCACAATAAGATGTGAAGTGGGATAATATCATGATGGATTTTATCACCAAGCTTCCTAAGTCGTCACAAGGTTTTAACACCATCTGGGTGATTATGGATTGACTCACAAAGTCTGCTCACTTCTTGCCAATAAGGGAGAAACTGATCCATTGGACAAAGTATGGTGCAAGGTTTATAAACAGGACAGGATAGTAACAAGACACAAGAAATACATGTGTCCCAATTATCTTGAAATGTGATTGGAGATTCAAATTCAATTTCCAGGAACTCGATTTAAAAAGCATTGTGGAACAAATAGAAGTATGGAGCATTGGCATATCATCTAGAAACCGACGGCCCCGAGAGCGAGAGAACAAACCAAACTCTCGAGGACATGCATACAAGCTTGTGTGATCGATTTTGGCAAGGGATGGTTAAGCATTTGCCACTAGCCGAGTTTTCATATAACAACAGTTATCCGCTAGCAAAAGGCCGCACCTTATGAGAGCACTCTATGGTCGAAAATGTCGATCACCGGTGTGTTGGGCTAAAGTTGGAGAACCTCAACTGACTGGTTCATAATTGATCCAAGAAACAATGAAAAAGATCATCCTGATCAAGCAAAGGATGCAAGCTGCTCAGGATCGACAAAAGAACTACGCTGATCGGAAGCGAAATGCCGATGGAGTTAAAGTTAGGAATAGTAAACTCAAGGTCTAACCTGGAAGGTTCGTAACATACGGTAAAGACGGGAAAGCTGAACCCGAGATATGTCAGACCTTTCAAGGTGTTAGCCAAAGTTGGGAAAGTTTCCTACAAGCTGGAACTTCCCCAAGAGATGAGCAGAGTTCATCACACTTTCCATGTGTCTAATATGAAGAAATGTTACGTCGACGAACCATTAGTCATACAATTAGAAGGAATTCACGTTGACGATAAGCTCCAGTTTGTGGAAGAACCCGTTAAAATCATGGAACGGGAGATCAAACGATTGAAGAAAAGCCGGATACCATTGGTTAAGGTTCGCTGGATCTCTAGGAGATGACCTAAGTTCACCTGGGAACGTGAAGATTTGTTTAAACAGAAATACCCACAGCTTTTCACAAACCGGGCTACGTCATCCACTACAAGGTTTTTTTCTTAGCTTTGAGGACAAAGCGTCTTTTAAAACGGTGGAGACTGTAACATTTCTCAGTTTCGTTCATTTTAACGACTCTTATATTCGTCCCTATATTTTGGTCCAACCATCAACTTTTACTTTTAAATTAACTTTAAGATAAATCGCGTAGACTAGAAATAATCATTTAATGTAAACGGTCATCAAATAAATTAAGGTTTACATCAACCAAGTACATATAAATATTAAGAAGCAAATTATCTGACTTGCGTATTTTATTTTATTGTCACCGTAAAAGGGTACTATTTCCCGCAATAAAATGCATTTGGACACACCCCGGAAATACCTAGACTTACCTAGACTCAAACCAATACCCACTTTTAAAACCTTAACACAAAATTAAATCAATTTTGTGTATATAACCCACTAGGAGCCAGTTATACACACAAAAACAACTAGAAATCTTCTTTTGATCCTTAAGTACATGTACAAACCCTCTTTAATTAATGTTAGTCCTTAATGTTCTTAGTTAAGCTACATGTACATTGATACAACATTTCTACTCCCATTTCTCTTGATACCATGGCTACAAGTAAAAAAAAAAAAAAAAAAAAAAAAAAAAAAAAAGAGCAAAACCACACACAAAACACCAAAATCCTTCCAAAGTATCACTTAAAGTACTTGTACATCTTATGTTTAATTAAGATATGTACTTATGGTCTCTAATTAGCTAAATACCCAATGGTTAATAACCATTTGTTTCTTGTTTTCCTTGGTTGCCGCGGCTAAACAACACACACACACACTAAATCCTTAAGATTTGCATATCTTAGCAAAATCTTGTACATCTTAGAGGTAATTAAAACATGTACTTAGTAGTTTAAGAAAACTATGCAATGAACTAGAAAGCACAAACCACTAGGACTTGGTTCGGTTTTGGTCTAGTTAGTGTGACTAGAAGAGCTAACTAAGCATTGGCCTATAAATACTTGAACACTTACACCATTTCACACTCTTGAAAACTCACACAAACAAAACTCACTAAACTTTAAACAAGAAACACAATTCCATTTTGTGTTTCTTCTCCTTGCTCGGTTCACAGCCAACCAACGAAGAGACCACAACCTCTTCATTTTTTCCCCTCATTGTTTAGACGTGGTCACAGAAGCACAAGACACAAATTTCTTTTGATTTCTTTCTTGTAACATCGCAAGCATCAAGCCACAATCATAGTAGGGTCTCGTTTCTTCTACACTACGACATCATCTCATCTTCCTCGCAAAACTTAGGACCTTTGTAAGTCTCTATTGTTTCGCCCTTGTTCCTTTCGTTTATAATGACATTCACAACATGGGTTCGTGGTTGGTTTGTTTTGGTTCAAATCCAAGAGCCGTAGCATGGCATGGTAATGCACGCATGCATGTTTAACTCACACCTTAACTTCAAGGTTGTAGTGTGACTAGCTCGACCCATATTTGTATCCTTGTTGAGCCATTGTGACTTAAGTCATGTTTGGCTTGGGTGTAACACGCCTAAGTGACGTAAAGCATGCATGGTTTCACCATGCATGTCCCGAACCAAGAAACCATTAAGGATCTTGTGAGTTTTGACTTGTTTTCCTTGTTGCCTAGGGTTTTTGGTTGAAACTTTAGGACATGAAAATGCTTGGTTTCTCACCATGCATGTCACGTATATATATATATGTGTATATATATGTGTTATATATGACTTGTTATATAACTTGTGGTGGTAAAGGGATTTAAAAGATGAAACTTGGTTAACAAAGTATTGAACGTGTGCATATTAGTACACATCGATGCATAATCTTGTAAGAAAACTCGCTTGCTAAGGACCATAGGATGTACGACTTGTAAGGATTGAGATTAGGGTTTTGATGACTTTTGTGGAAACTATGGTTGAACCCTAGCTCACCACATAAGTTGACGAGGCTAAAAAACCACATATGGACTTACATCACATACTGGTAGACGTGGAGTAGTGTCTAGTCCTTATACAAACCTTGTATGAAGAAAACTAGGATTAACACGTATGACCAGGTCCTTGTGAAACTAACTTGAAAGTTTGGTGAGCTTAATGGGCTCAGCAATCAAATAGCGAGGCCCATTAAGGGCCCAACAGCCCACCAAGGGGTGTGTGGCTTAATTATAAGCTCAATAGACTTAAATGAACTTATTGGAAGTAAACTTGAACTCTTATCTCATAAATATAACCGGTCCTACAACTTGATTTCTAGTTCAAATTGTGTAAATATAAGGACCCCACAAAGCCCATAAAGGCTTATACGACTTATAAATAAGCTATAAACAGCTTATTGAACTTAATTGGGCTTAATGAAACTTGTTTGTGCTAATAGACCCAAATTAGATAAGACTTAAACTTTTAAAAACGGTTAACGGGCTTTTTAATGAACTTTAAGGCCCAATAAGCTCAAATAAGCTCATCCGCGCTTATTGTAAAATTTGACAACATATAATGGCTTATTGGAGTCCAATGAAGTCTATTACCACCTGTAAGAACTTAAACGGGCTTAAATTGATTTTTAACAAGTTTAGGACAAAAATAGACAATATGTAAACTTAAGAGGTCAAACTGTCAAAAAACTATTTCCTAAAATTCTAGGGGTTGTTTTGACAACTCTGGAACTTAAAAGACTGTTTGGGGATATAAGCACTAAAAATATAATTGTTGGAAAGATGGAGGACTAAATGTGTAAACATTGAAACTTGAAGGTTTAAAAATGTGAATAGTATATATCTATTAAACCTAGGGGCTATTTTGGTAACCATGGAAAACCTAAGGGTCATTTTATAAACAAAAGTGAATTAATAAACATTTAGCAAATCGGACGAATTACATTCGGATATTATACAAGTAAACCTACGATTTAATAAATACGAATATTTATTAATAACTTTTATACGTATACAAGAATGTGTGAAATCGTATACCTTCCTAAGAGCCATCAAGTGAATATAAATACATAAAACATGTGCACCACCACACAAGTGATACAACGGGTGTTTGGCAAAGATACCTGTTGGGGCAATTATTTGTGGTTATTGATTAACCTAAGGCTTTGGTGTCATGAGCTTAGGGCAATAATATTGTTTTCCATGATAATTGTACATGCATGCAATTATTACAAACTATGGGTGTATAACAACGTAACCTACTATTGAACTTGTATTCAAACTACTTTACTTAAACTTATGAATTTCACTCAACCTTTGTGTTGATTTTTTAGCATGTTTATCTCAAGTAATTGAGCAACTTAAAGCACGGAGTGGCACGGACTTGAAGATGGCTAAACTATTATCATTCAAACTTTATGTTTTTAGATGTTGGGACCTCACTTTTTGTAAAAACTCTGATGAATAAATGAATGATAACTAAATTTTCCAAAAACGTCTCTTTACGATTCATTTTCTATGATTATGACTGTTGTACTATGAAATAATACCCCAGATTAGCTTCCGCTGCTATATGTGTAAAAATGGGGGTGTTATACCCTTCTTGTTCTTGTGATTGCAATCTTTTAGCCAATTGATAATCAACATCAATCTTTGCTTGAATATCATCCCATTCTTCAATCAAAGCAATATTAGATTCTTTTTCTTTTTTAGCTTTCTCTCTTGCAAGTTTTTCTTCTTCATCAAATTCAGCTTGTAACTTTAAAGCAACTTCTTCATTAAGCCTGATTAGATCTTTCTTCTTCATAGGCTGCACAGGTTCTTCTATCATTATTCCTTTACCCTTGTCCTGTGATTGTTGTGAAGAAATTGTTGTTATTGTTGTTGTTGTAGATGGCTCTTAAAAAAACAATCCCTTTTACCTTGGTTTTTGAAGTTTTTAATGCTTCAAGTGCTTAAGCCAAAGTAATTTCTTTAGTAGTTATTGTAACAGTTGTTGCAGCAGTACTAACTTGAGCAGCATCAACTACTTCTTTAAAAACATTTTCATTTTTCCCTGCAACAAACACCTCCTCACCATTTAAAACATTCACATCAAACATCTCATTATCAGCATCATCTTGAACATTAACCAGAGTAATGTCTTAATCTACATCAATAGCATTAATCCTCCTCCCCTGTTTGGATGCATCCTCATCCAAATCATTTTCATCACCAGAGGATTCTACCTTAGCTATTAAACCAACTTTGTATAGTCTCTTCAGCTTATGAGTTCTTGAACTTCTTTTCTTTTCAAGCTTCTTGACCCTCCTTTTCAAACTAGCAATCTTATTAGCTTGAGTGGTCTTTGTCTTCTCCAAATCAAGAACTTTGGTTTGTAAATTGGTACATAGTTCCATCAATTCATTAAGTTTAAGACTATTCTCATCATTTCGAAGTGTGTTACCTCTTACGAGCAGTGAATCATTGGAATGTTTAGATACATTCTCAAACCTAGTTTGAGCAATAGTATCCCTCATGGTTTCTTGGCACCTGGGACCACCACCTAAAGTAGTTCCTAGGGAACTAGATTCATTAGGTGTTGCCTTGGATCGGGTCTTAGTTATGTTACCACTGTCCTGCTCTGCTTCTAAGCTAGAAGCAGTAGTGGCAGCCCTCACCAAACTGTCACCCAACTCCTTATGGACAGCCTCATCTGCAACATTTTCACTAGGATCACTAGGCTGAGGTACCTGAGTGTCCTTTCTTTTAGGCTTCCTAGGTTTTTGTGTCTTTTGAGGTTGAGTAGATGATTGAGTAATGGTGGGTGTGTGATGGGGATCAGTTGGATTTGCTGAACCTTCACCCAATTCTGATTGGTTTTGTACCACCATTGTTGGAAATAAAGGTGTTACTCTACCAGAAAAACCTTTGCCTACCCTTCTTATATTTCCAAAAATCTTCTTAGTATGAGAGGTTGCAATGTAAATTCTCTTGTGAGTTGACATATCATCAAGTTGTTGTTCCAAAAATACTTACACAAACCTTGGATACATTAAAAATTTAACAAACATATTATCCAAGTTTCTAACCATACTTTCAAAAATGAACTTTGAAAAGTTGAATTTCTGATTTGTTGTCAAGCAGATAATGGCAGATGTCATAGTACTACTAAACTTATTCCATGCAGTAGTCTTTGGACTTAGACATTGTAGAATAGTATGAATCAGAAATTTCCATTGTGGAGAGGTAGATTGGCTTATAAAAGTGAAGCTTCTGTGAAATTTTCTATACCCATCATGCAGTTGTTTTAATAAATGGTAGAGTTTGGTAAACAATCAATACCTTCCTCATCTTCTAGTTTAAGATCTCTTCTTATAGATGCTTCAGATATAATTATCTTCTTGCCATCTACTAGGGCATGCAACTATACTTCCTCATTAATAGTTTTGACCACACTAATAGACCAGAATTGTTCAATGCAAGAGATATATATAGTGGGATTAGCCGTTAATGCATATCTTATAGAGTGTGCATTCAGAAAATCCACAATTTGTTCAAACCCATCACTTATCTGATGCGTCTTAGACAAAAATGCGACCCATGTTATGAGTATCCGCAACTTTAGATTCGCCATTTGTGTTGGGTTTTGATAATGGATGATAAAATTGAGTTAGGGTTTGTGATTAGATAGTATTTAAAAGACTGAAATCGATTAAATGATTGATTGAAACCCTTAATCGAAGTATTTATAAAATACCCTCAACAACATTAACTTTCACCCAACAGTAGTAAGTTATGCCTGGCAGCATTAACTTTCACCCCCTGCAGTAGTAAAGTTATTGCCTAGAGTGCATTTACTTAGAACCAGCAAGTGTAAGTTATGCCTAACAGACATTAACTTTTGGAGTCCACCAGTTATTAACTCCAATCAATTCCAAAAAAGCATATTTACCATCATTAATCTTACACTTTTCTTTGCTTTTCCTGCAAAAATGTATAGTCCAAAACTAAGAAAACAATAGCCATGAATTTTCACACTTATCTACAGTTGATTAATTATACCTAGCAAAACTTTTAGATTGACTTGGTATCTAGCACAGGCACAGACTGCAAACATGACGTCAGGTCTTGAAGATGTAAGATACATCAATGAACCAATCATTAACCTATACATACAAACATCCACTTCTTCACCATCTTCATCCTTGAGCAGAGGCTTTTGAGTTTCCATTAGTGTGCTTGCAGTATTGACTTCTATAAACCTAAATTTCTTTAAAATTTCTTTAACATATTTATCTTGACTAATAAATATGCCATCCTTATTCTGCTTCACTTATAATCCTAAGAAGAATGTGAGTTCTTTTATAGAACTCATCTGAAATTTCTCATGCATCAACTTCTCAAATGCAAAACATAGCTCCTTCTTTGTTGAACCAAATATGATATCATCCACATACACTTGGACCAGCAGAATATCACCTTTGTGCCTTTTGATGAATAAGGTCTTGTTAATTTTTCCTCTTTAAAACCCATTGTCCAACAGATATGTTGACAAGGTTTCATACCAAGCTCTAGGAGCTTGATGTAGTCCATACAGTGCTTTTTCAACCTTTTATACTCTAACAGGAAAGTCTGGATCTTCAAATCCTGGTGGTTGACATACATATACCTCTTCTTCAATCTTCCCATAGAGAAAAGTACTTTTTACATCTATTTGATACACCACAAAATCTTTAAATGAAGCATAAGCTAAAAATAGCCTAATTGCTTCAATTCTTACAACAGGGGCAAATACTTCATCATAGTCAATCCATTCTTCTTGTATGTACCCTTGAGCAACCAATCTTGCTTTATTTCTTATCACAATTCCCATTTCATCCTTTTTATTCCTGAAAACCCACTTAGTGCCTATAGCTCTTTTTCCATTTGGTAAATCTACTAAAGTCTAAACTTCTTGTAACTTGAATTGTAGAAGCTCTTCCTGCATAGCCTCTATCCAGCTTGGATCCTTTAATGCATGAATTACCTTTTTGGGTTCTTCCTATGATAAAAAGCAAGCAAACAAGCAGTTTTGATGGTCTTTATGGTTTGTTCTTTATTGAATAGTACTAACAAATCCATGTTCCTTCAAATTCTCTAACATCTTTCTTGTTTGTGTTGCTGATTACAAATCTCCAATCACTTGATCAAGAGGATGATCTTTATGAATTCTTGTAGTTGGAATAGGACTGACTTGGATTGTTGTATCCAAATTATTCATGTCAGCCTCTGCACCATCATCATTATCATTACTTAAGAAGGCATATTTGGATCAAATGGAAGTTCAATGCTTGTTTTTCCACCAACAGCATTAACCTCATTTGTGCCATCAGCATTAACAGTTGAACTAACAGTATTAACATTACTAGCAGTATTAACATTGTTAGTGTTGTTAACATTATCTTCCTTCTCTTGATCTTTACATTCACTATCTTTTCTTGGATCTTCATCAACCTTCTTTCCATCATCACTTGAAGGTTTGGATCCATCATCATGAGAACTCTTTGGATCTTGGGAATATGGTGGATCAGCAGTCCATAATGGTAGCAAAATGTAATCTTTGACAGGTTCTGTCTCCTTTCTAGCTTGACCTGCATTATCACTTGCTTTTGTACCTGCAAAACCATTAGACTGTGTACCTGCAACAATTGGCTCATAATTCATTGTTCTTGTTAGTGCATCAATATCAAATAGCCCAATTATGGTCATACCTACAACATTAGGTATACTTCACTAAACCTAATATGTAATGTTTTCTTCCCACTTCCTTGTTCTTTTACTATTGAATACTCTAAAGGCTTTACTATTCAAAGAGTATCCAACAAAGAAACCTTCATCAGCCTTACCATTAAATTTGCCTAAGTGATCTATGGTATTGAGAATGGTAACAGGACACCCAAATGGTCTCATAAAACTTAAAGTTGGTGTTCTACCATGAAAAAGTTCATATGGGGTCTTGTTATGAGGCTTAACTACTAACACTCTATTTTGCACATAGCAAGCAGTATTAACAGCTTCTGCCCAAAAAGTAGTTGGCAACTTAGAACCAGCTAGCATAGTCCTAGCAGCCTCAATTAGTGTCCTATTCCTCCTCTCAGCAACTCCATTTTGCTGAGGAGTTCTTGCTACACTAAATTGTCTTAAAATACCATTTATCTTACAAAACTGATTCATTTCTCTGTTTTTGAACTCGGTTCCATTATCACATCTAATCATCTTAACATTGTAATCTACTAGATTTTTTATCCCAGTTATAAAGGACTTAAGAATGCCACTAGTCTCTTCCTTAGTAGCTAGAAAGAAAACCCATGTAAACCTACTGTAATCATCTGTGACAACTAGGCAATACATTTTCTTCTTAAGGATTTTTACAAATGTTGGACCAAACAAGTCCATATGCAACAAATGTAAAGGAAGACTGATTGAGTTCTCTGTTTTGGACTTACAAGAGGCTCTGTGCTGCTTTCCCTTTTGACAAGCAACACAGGTTTGATCATTTTTAAAAAGTTTAGGAGGTAAACCTCTTACAAGATTTCCCTTGACCAATTTATTCATGGTTTTAAAATTTAAGTGACCTAACCTTCTATGCCAAAGTTTAGATTCATCAGATGTGGCTTTTGCAAAAAGGCAAGTTAAACCTCCTTTAGGAACTATGTTCTTTAAATCAACACTATACATATTGTTCTTTCTAGGAACTCTAAGTAAAACTTGACTTTCATCAATTAACTTAAAGTTTGGAGATAAAACAATACATTCAGTGTCATTAAAAAGAACACTATTCTTTTTATCACACATTTGTGAGACACTAAAGAGATTAAACTTTAACTCTCTCACAAAATACAAAATTTCAAAATCTAGATTACCAGTTTTAATGGTACCTTTTCCTGTGATTTTCCCTCCTTTGGGGTTCCCTCCAAAAGAAACATATCCTCCATCTATCTCTTCATAGTTTGTAAGATAGGACATGTTCCCTGTCATGTGCCTTGAGCATCCACTATCAATCACTCCTTGATCCTGTAAATCCATTTGTGGATTGCCCTACACATTAGATAAGAAAATCAGTTTCTTTTGGGGACCCAAGCCATCACTGACTTGGATCTGCCTTGTGCATCAACATAATCAAATTTTTTTAGGATGATTGATGCACTGTTGTGTTTAGAAACATGATCTAAAACTTTATTCTTTGGTTTCCAAACCTAACAAGATGAGGCCTTAACATCATTAAAATTGTTTCCCTTAACAGCATTAACCTTTGCTTTTGGCCTTGCAATATTAATTTTTTTACCCCTAACAGTATTAACCCTTTGATTAATATTACTGTTTTTAAATGTTGTGTTCTTATGAATGGGCCTTGTAACAGTTGAATGTGCTATTTTAGAAAGATATGACATTGGTCTAGCAGCATTCACTGTTGTTTTTGAGTGAGCAGCATTAACTTGTCTAGAAGTATTAACCAATACTGCTGTTTTAGAAATATTTTGTCTAGCAGTATTAATTGATACTAAGCCAGACTTCATTAGTACTTCTCTTGGAACCATGTTCTTTTTAGCATAGGGGTGAGTCTTTTTAGCAAAGTTTTGATGATTCACCCTTTGAGCATTGTTCCAAACAGGTTTTACCATCCTTTGATTTTGAAATTGTTTTTGATGGTAATTGCAATCAACCTGCAAATGATCAAAGCTTCCACACACATAACAGGCCTTATTAAACATCTCAAAATTGCTTCCTAGTTTTTGAGACATCATATTGTTCCAATTTCTTTGATTGCCTCTTGAACTGTGAGTGTTTTGCCTATGTTGCTCAACTTGTTTAACAGTTTTCCTAGTAGTTTTTTCTTGTTGTTTAGATTTGACAAACTCTTTCTTACCAATACTAGGCCTAACTATTTTCTTTTCAGTATTAGGCTGAGACACATCCTCTTCCTCATCATCTGACACCCATTCAACAATAATTGGGGCATCATCATTCTTCCTAACTACCATAGGCTCTTCTTCACTAGACATAGCTTTACTATTCTCAACTACAGGTTCCTTAACAAACTCATCTAAACCAGTAAAAGACAAGTCAGGTGTTGGAGGCATGAAATTTCCTGTGTAGGGAGGTGGAACCGCATTATAATTTTCATAGCTTAAACTTTTCTTGCAATTGTCAACTATCTGACACTCTATGAGCTTGTTTAAATTTTTAGATGCATGTTCAAATTTATCTACATTAAGTTGAATGCCATCTTTTTCTTTTTTAACTATTTCAAGTTTCCTCCTAAGCTCTATAATAGCTATTTCTCCTATATAAATTTCAAATTTAAGCCCTTAATATCTTGTAAATAAATAGACTCATTTGCTTTATAAACTTCAAGTTTTTCTTCCACTGACTCTAAACCTGTCTTATAACCTAGAACCATTAACTCAGATTTCTTTAAATCTTTTAATAGTTGATCATTTTGAGATTTAAGAAGTTTAACAGTTTCCAAACAAGATTTAGAACAAATAGAATCATTAGATACCCCTGAGTCAGAATTTAAAGATGAGAAAGCCATGAG
>BQNB010103883.1:0-23935 GCA_026074375.1 Tanacetum coccineum
GAAGTTTTTCCTTATGGCATAGCCAAATTGTCTCATCCCGATGGTTCGAATTTCAAAGTCAACTGCCACCGTCTCAAGCATTACTATGGAGGAGATACACCACCATTGGTTATCCCGGATCTCCAAACTTTCCCTAAGGACGGCTAAATTTAGGGATCGAGTCGAGCTTGTGACTCGGTGACCAAAAACAAGCCGCTTCGTGGGAGTTTACCCCATGCTTATCCATTTCCTTTCTATTTTCTTTAAAAATGTGTTGTGATGTGTTGTGGCTATTCTCTTCCGGTTTCTAGTTGTTTGTTGTTTGTTGTGCATTTTTGCAGGATTAACCCAACAATTTTTAAAGACTCTCATGTCCGGTGTTGTATTCCGTTTCACTCGAACTTCTCATCCTTTGTTTAAAATTAGTTTGGGGAGATCCGATATCCTTTCATCTTATCGATTCACGTTTATCTTTGCATAATTCATAAACTGCTTAGATTTTCGTAGAGACCCAACTTTAAACATTGAGGACAATGTTTTGTTTTAGTTTAGGGAGAGAATCTATCGATTTGATGTTACGTGCTTATTGTTTTGTTCTCACGTACCCATTTTCCCACAAAAATAGCAAAAATTTTAAATTTTTAAAGTTCTTCTTAGTAAAAAAATATATATAATAATATAAAAAATATAAAGTGTTAAGACACGAATGTAGGTTTTCCGTTGGTAAGAATAAGAAGTAATTTTTGACCCGATCGTACGTGTAGAGTTCTAGCTTTCTCCCTTAACAATTAATGATGATAGTTTGTGCTAGTCTCATGTAGACTTTAAACATGCTAGACTTGAAATCATTAGTAAATGAAGACTTGTGCTAATCTCAAGTAGATTTTAAATATGCCGAGTTGGATTTTATATAGGCTAAGTATTTGCGAATTTCTTTATTAGAGATTTTAAATTGCAAAGAATAAGAGATGATAGTGTTGATTACGAGTTAGGATGCTAAACAAAGTTTATTTGGAAAACTTAAAGGCTTATAAGAATAACTTGTGGTTTTTCTTCCCCGGAGTTCTTAAAATGATTAATTATACGTGTTCTCTTTAATTTTTACAAATTAGAGTTTTACTCTTAAAAGTCTAATCAACATATTCAGAGAAAAAGCTTTATCGATGATGAAGTCAACATCATTTGTAAATAAGAATTTTAGTTCAAGTTTATACTTTGGTTTTCTAAAATGAAATTTTTCTATTTGCAAAAATAATGTGTTGAATTAATATTAATATTAAAAAAAAGGATAAGTAGAATTCAAAATAAACCAAGGCTGATAAAGGTTTGCTGCATCTATGCCGCTCACACCGATGTTACAGCCTTTTAAAAGGTCGAGGAAGTTACCGAAGTCAAAATATGTTTGCTACATCTTGTCGGAGGCGTGGCCGATGTTGTAGCCTTCTAAAGGACTGAGGTTTAATAATGTTGCTTAATTTTTGTCTTATTTTGTACCTTAAAGAGCCTAAGGGTATATGGTGCAAATAAGATTGGTCCATTCATGTCTTAAAGAGCCTTAGGGTATATGACATGAATGGTGCCTTGCTTAAGTAGCCTAATAAAAGCCAAATTTTGGTTGCCTTGATGTGACTTTAATCTTAATGTACATTTGAACTCTTTGAAAAGGGCTAGTGAGCTAATTTATCTGCGTTCTTAAAACCGGTACGCTTTATTTTTGAAATTAATAAGTATACAGATCAAAATCTTAATTAAAGAGTCCCTTTCTTAGCCTTCGGGTATATGACTAAAGTAAAGATATTGAGATTACACAATTAGATTTACGGGAAGGAAAAGTAAGTATACAATTAATATTTATGAGTATGTTAGTGTTCAAGACTATGTAATTAACAATGATCTTGTTTTTAAGGCCTTAGGCATTGGGAAAAGGGTGAAAAATCGGAATGATGAAGTTATCTTTTAGACACTTAATAGTGCATTTTTGTTCTATGATCCCTTAAAGTTACCAATAAGGTAATCAAAACAATACATTATGTCAACACAAATAAGTTGTAGTTAGGTAGTTAATTATCAAGAAAAATCATAAAAAGCTAAAAAATCTTTGAAAATATAAGAATCCGGTGTGTTTTATAACTTTATCTCTTAGCATCTTCTCAACAAAAATCGTTGTTCTACTTTTTCAAGAGGTTAGGTTTTAGGGAAGTTTTGAGAGTATTGGTTATAAGGCATGAGATATTGCGTGAGGAACACGCAATCGTTATTGGGGAATTTTGATAAGTGTTAAATACACATATCTATTTATACCTAAAATGGCCAAAAATAAGCCCAAAACAGACCAAAAATGGCAAAAATATACTTGTATTTGTGTTTTGTGTGTGCAAGTACGGATATATGAAAAATCAAAAGAAAACCGTCAAAAACGGGCAAACACAGACACAAGAACGGAAGAGTGAACAAAAGCCGGAAGCCAAAGCCAGAAAAAGTCAAATCTTCAGTCAACTCCAGTCAATCTTGGTCAACAGAAGTCAACCACAAAAGACAAGACCCAAAATGTTTCAAAATAGCCCTTCAAGTTTCAAAAGTTGCAAAAATAGTCCTTAAACCTAAATGGGCCATGCCCGGATCCAAAAGCCCAACCCCTTAGCCCAATATCCTTTTCATAAAACTCCAAGGGCCATTGTTGCCATTTCCAAAAGTCTCTTTTTTACACTATACCTTTTATAACCAACCACAAGGACCATATTTGCAATATCTCCCCCAATTTAAACCGATATTACCGCACGCCCTTTACAGTTAAAACAAGCGGGGAAACACGTGGTTAAGAAGTTGAGGGGGTTTGATTGATGTCTGTTCACCCGTCGTCTCCATCTTTACCCTAGGTAAATCAAAGGGCTTTCCTCAATTGATGGGCAATTAAGGTAATTCAAGGGATCGTTAACAAGATGGCAGGGTCAAATTTGTAATATCAAGGGCTTTTATTTATCTACCCAAGCATCAAAGCCATGTGGCTATGGAAAAAGCACAAAGGAATGAGGAATTTGCACTACATTTACTCACAAAACTAGCACAAGCTGTCACATCCTGAGAATGACAGCTTGGCAATCCTTGAGCATCTACATTTGATCCAACGGCTTACAATAACCCTCAAATGATTGAATGAAATGATTGGCTGAGATTGAGAGAAGCTTGGGATGCAAGTAAAGACCTAGAAGCTTCAGCTTGGCACTATAAATAGGCTCTCACCTCACACACACACACACACATCTAGTTTTTTATTAGCTTTTAGGTAGCTTAAAATTTCGTTTTTAGCCAAATGTAATTTTCCTTAAATGTTTTGTAATTTCTTTTTAAAGTAATGTAATTAGTTGCTTTTGTTAATGAAATTCAGTTTTATACATTCTCAAAAGGCTCATCTCTCTTTTTCATTTGTCCTAAATTTTTAAGCTAAAACTAAATAAGCTCCTATAAGCTCAACAGCTCTCATGAGTCTCTAAGCTCATGATTTGAGCTTAACTTGGTTTTAATCATACTTAATATCTAAAACTAGCTAAAGTACTAATTTACCTTTGCCTGTGGACTTTTAAGCTAATGGAAGGAGAGATAGAAAAGGAAGAGCTCTCAAGGACTTTACTCCTAGCTTATTTATAAGCTAGGAGAGCTTTATAGATAAAAGGTTGTTTGTCAAGTGAAGAGTTTTGGTGTTTGAGCAAAGCTCTGAGAGTCATTTTGTGCCTTGTTAAGCTAGGCAAATTGTAAGTTTTCCTTTTACTTTCCTTGTTTTAATTTTTAGCTTTAAATTGCCTAATTAGCTTAGATTTACTTATTTGCTTATTAAAAGTGCTTATCTGTTTTCTAGTTGATAAATTTAGTGCTATATTGTTATTTTATGCTTATTCATCATCTGTTTTTAGCTTAAGTCTTATAGATATTTGTTTTTCATCTACTTGTCTAAAACTCATAAAAACTAAAAATATTAGTTAATAATTAGTTGTAGATTTAGATTTTGGCTTAAGTGATTAATGATTTATGTTTATTAGGTTAGTTATTAGTTAATTAGTATCTGGTATTAAGATTTAGTTGTCTAGTTTTTATTTTATAAGCTTTGATCTAATCTGTCAAGTAAAAAGGGGTGTTTGGAATAAGCTTCTTTGACCACATCAAGTCAAAGTGAGCTTTAGTTTTTCATTGAGTCAGTTTCAATTTCATTTAAAATTAATAGTTAAAGAGTTTTTATAAGTTAGATTTTGGAAATGAAAAGAATAGGGCTTATTATGTTCATTTCAGCACCAGGGGAAATTTACACTCTTTCTTTGCTTGAGCAAATGTGAACCAAGCCATTTAAGGCTTGGTTTGTGTTTGTCCACACTCAATAAGAGTGTTTAGTGTAGTACCAAACCTTTAGGGTACCTGTATATTTATTTTTTACTCATTGCAAAGTGCATCAGCCAGAATAAAAAAGGAAAAGATGTTACGGAAGGAAACCTTTGGCTGTTCCTGCTGTCACTTTTAGTTTCAAATTTATAAGGTAACACATGTTTTAGTTTTTAAGGTCAATAGCTTATAAGATAGATGTAGCTTAATATAGATTAGGGCTTAGTTTTCACTTTCTTGCTTATTTCCTAGCTTAAATTTGCTGACAAAAGTCAGCCAAAAAGCCAAAAAATCCAAAAAGAGTAGGATTAAGATTTTAGCTTTTAGATTATAATATTCTAGCTTATAGCTTAGGTTTTTATGATTTGGTTTCTTAGCTTATATATAGGTAAAGTAGTTTTCAAAAGCTGAGTTTCTAATATAGCTTATTGAGCATTTGAGCTTATATAGTTTTTGAACTTATTGTCTTGTTTCCTGAGTATGCCACTTTCATCATCATTTTCAGTTACCTTCTAGTGATTTAAGCTCTCATTTCTTTTCTCATTTAGTTTAAGCACATCATAAGCTTTCTATAGCTTCTTTTAGTTTTAAGTTTAAGCTTATTTTAAGCTTTTTACAGCTGATTTAGTAAAACCAAGGGTAAACCTCCACTTCCTGTGAACAGCTTTTTGATAAGCTATTTTAGGGCTTATTTGTCAATTTCAGAAAAAAAATCCAGTTTTAAAGTTGCTCTAAATTAGTTCTTTAATAAGTCTTAATATTCAGTTTTGGAAAAAAAAGTCAAAAATAAAAAGTGCAAAAAGTTGGGGTTTGCCTGCCTCGAATCCACGACCTCACACTTATAGACCATACGTCTTACCATTTGCTTCAATAGCTCATCCCATTATACTTACTTTCAACTATTTTACTTTTGTGATTTGTGGAGGATTGGGGCAGCCCCACATTTAACTCTATACCATTATTGCCTATTAAGCCAAATAAGCTGTTAAGCTTATTTCGTGGCTTATTTTATAAGCTACGACTTAGGACTTATTTTTCCTAGGATTCAAATAGCATAGAAAGCTATTTCCTGTATATTTTTCAGAATTTTACTATAAGTTTAGTATTTTTAATCTTTTATTTTCTTTAAAAACTTTGAAAAATCATAAAAAATAGAAAATTAATCAGAAAAATAAAAATCTTTTTTGGTAAAATTTTCATTTAAAATAATAAGATTTGTAATGAAAATTAGTTTTCACTTTCGCAGTGTTTTAATTTTCAAAAAATTCACTTTAAAGAACGGAGTTTTGTTCTCCGTTCTCAACCTGATTTCAAGTTTTAACTCTCTTTTTAACTCCGTTTTGTTCTAAATTTTTTTTTAAACTTCGTTTAAGTCAATTAGTAAAACATTACAAAAGAAAAATAAAAATTAGTTTAATTTTTGTAGATTTAATTTTTATGCCTTATTTTTAGTATCCCGTTGGCGTTTTTAGTAAATTTTGAGTTTCCATAATTATCATTATGCTTAATATTTGTTTATACTTTGTTTATATTTATCTCTTAGTAGTATATAGAAAACTCAGATCAATCTTCAAACCATTCAAATCAATATCCAATACAAGCGAGGTTTCAATTTCTCAAATCGTTGGGAAAACGACCCGGGAAATTATACTTTCCGGTAAACATACGTATATTATATATTATATATATATATTTTAAAGAGTGAATTTTCCTTAGGGAATTTTCTTAATTGCTCTTGTGGAAATATTATATATTAGTGTATTATATCCGAGTGCTTGATTAGGGTGATTGTTTTCTTGAGATGGTTCATGATGAGGAGTGAGTGTTTGGTGTATTGGTGAAGGTTGTATTGAGTCACATTTGATGTGTTGCAAAGGTTTAGTTTCTTTCCTCCAAAATGGGTTTCGACACTCATTTTGGCAACCTTGATGTGATTGGATTGGGTTTGATAAGAGATTCAATTTGTTGTGATGATTGTGATGATGATGAACGAGGATGTATTTATAGTGGAGGAAAGGTTTAAATTAGGACAAATAAACATTTAAATGATTAAATCCAAGAAATGTTTGTGAATTTAGAGAAACAGTAGCTAAGTCTAGAGGGTGTTTGGTTAAAAAGAAAAGAGAAATATTGTTTTCCCATGGTTGCCTAGGCCAGTCCCCTTAATTAAGGGTCGGTCCCCTTAAAATTAAGGGGCCGCCCTTTATGAATTAAGGGGGCTGCCTACTAGGATTTCCTAGATTTCCCAAAATTTGATTTTTCTCAAAATTTTGTGTGAGGGTTTCTGTTTTGGTGGTTAGTTTGCAGCAAGTCCATCCTTTTATGGCAATTAAGGTTTTTAGCACATATCATTTAAGCATTCAACATTCTATACATATATGACAAGATGTAGGGCAAAACTATTTCACATATGTTTAGCATATACTCATATATGAATTGAGAACCAAAAAACAAGATATGATGCACAAAGAATTTTTCTTGTCAAGAGGGCTAAGTTAAGAATGAACTAAACTTATGTGCAAGTACTAGTGTGTGACTAAATGCGACAAATGTGGATAAGCGATTATTTCGACATAAGACATGCTAACCTAAAGAAATAATCCAAATGCTACCGTGATTTATTTTGTTTAAAAAAAACAACAAGATTGTCGAAAAATAGTATATAAGATTATATTACTTTTCAACAACAAGTAAGACAATTATTATGCATATGTGAAAAATGTTTTTAGCATATCTTAACAATATATATGTGCTCCTAGTTGTGAAAAGAACTTTTTAGAAAATAATAGATTGGGATTATTGTATAATATATATACTTGAGATATGGCATTATATAGAAGAAAATTATTAGAATTTGTTTATAAACTTTTCCCAATCTCGTGTTTTGTGTGACATAAGAAGCCTAGACTCAGAAAAAAAAATATTCCAGTGGTGGATCGCCCTTAAAGTCTGGGCGGACCCCCTTAAATTAGGGGGCCGGCATCAGAGTTGAAAAAATTTCTCAGGATTTTTGTCAAACAATTTTTTTTTGATGATTTCTTTATTATGCCAAAAAACTTAAAACGATTTGTTCCAATCATTCCTAAGTAGCTAAACGGTAATTATTAAATGTCTCACTTTAAAGTGGTTTGTTAGGATATCAGCTATGTTGTCTTCCGATGTGACCTTTTCTATAGAGATATTTCCTTTTTGAACATTATCGCGAAGGAAGTGATGACGAATCTCAATGTGTTTTGTTCGTGAGTGTTGAACGGGATTCTTACTTAAGTCTATAGCCCCTTTGTTATCACACATTATTGGAATGTCGTCTAACCTAACGTCATAGTCTATGAGAGCTTGCTTCATCCATAAAGCTTGTTGACATGCCTTTCCGGCGCTTACGTATTCCGCTTCGGTTGTGGAGATGGCAAGAGCGGTTTGCTTCTTTGAAAACCACGATGTTAGACAACATCCCATAAACGTGCAAACACCACTAGTGCTCTTGCGATCCACGTAATCTCCCACATGATCCGAATCCCGGCATACACAAATTTTCTATCCGGATCCCTTAGGATACCATAATTCCTAAATGCTAGTGCCTTTAATGTAATCGGAAGATACTTTAACCGCTTCTAGTAAAGGTTTTAGATCCTCTTGAAAGTGGGTACAAAAGGCAAACACTAACATGATAATGGTTCTAACTTGCCGTTACATTATAATAAACTACCTATAATCTAATCATGCCTCTATATTTGGTATTATCTACGGACTCACCTTCTTCAGTCTCTCGTGAGTTTTGGTTTCCGTAGACATAGGGGTCTTTATTGGCTTAGAGTCTTCTAGTCCAAATTTCTTAAGCATTTTCTTAATATATTTTGATTGATTAAAAAATATTCCATCATCTAATTATTTTATTTGTAATCCTAAGAAGAAATTTAGTTCCCCCATCATACTCATTTCAAACTCATCAATAAGTATGATCTTGGCAAAGTCATCACACATTTCTTGACAAGTTGATCCGAATATAATGTCATCAACATATATTTGGACAATAATGAGACTGGAGTCTTTCTTTTTAGTAAAGAGTGTGATATCTACCATTCCATGAGTAATTATGTTTAATAAGAAAGGCTTTTAATCGATCATAAAACACCAAGTTTTGGGGCTTGTTTAGACCATAAAAGATTTCTTAAAGTTTTTAGATATAATTAGGTTTTGTCGCATATCAAATGAATCCCGTAGGTTGTGCCTCGTAAACCCCTCATTGAAAAAACTGTTAAAGAATACACTCTTCACATCCATATTTGTAGTATAAACTTAAAGTCAGTGCGGCAAGCATAAGCTAAAAGTATTCTTATGGACTCCTATACTAGCAAACATCGTGTGGCATATTTTCGTCGTAATTAATTCCTTCTTGTTGATTATATCCTTGGGCGACTAACCTAGCTTTGTTTCTAGTTACGACACCATTTTCATCAAGTTTATTTCTATATACCCATTTTGTTCCTATAATGGTCATATCCATAGGATGTGGGACTAGTTCCCAAACATCATTTGTTTTGAATTGGTTTATTTCCTCTTGCATGGCCATTACCCAATTTTCATCTTTTAAATGCCCTCATTTATATTTAGGTTCAATTTGTCGAAATAAAGAAAAAGAAATTGCTTTTGTCTTGAGCTTGCGACCTAAGAGTTCTTTGATTTAGATTACTAATGACGTTTTCTAGGGGATGAGTTTTAGATGTCTTGAATATTTACAATTGATTATATTTCTAATTAACTTCTTCAATATTATGCCTATGGGTTTGTTTACTAACCATCAATAGCTTCTTCTTCGCTCATCATCTTCTAATAGTGGATTGTTTATAGGCAGGGGAGAGTTTCATACATCGAAAGTTACCTTCAACGACTCTACCAACTTTCATGTTTGTTTGTTAAGTATTAGTAAGCTTTATTATTTTTGGCGAATATCCTAAGGAAAACACCTTCATATGACTTTAGGGTCGAACTTTTGGTGATGGTAGATCATTTGTTAATAATAAAGAACCAACATTTACTTCTGAATACTCGAAAATAGTTAGGTTTAGTTTTCCTACCTCTTAACAACTCTATGGATAGTTTTTTCCTAAAATAACGATCTAATGGAAACTCTATTAATTATATAGGTTGATGTATCGACCGCATTACACCAAAATTTTTGAGGAATGGATTGTTCATTTAACATGGTTCTACGTATTTCTTGTAGAGTGTGATTTTTCCTTTCTACTACCCCATTTGATTGTGGAGTACGAGGAGCGGAAAAAATTGTGAGACATCCCATTTAAATCACAATACTTTCTGAATTGTACTTCATTATCAAATTCCCGACCATGATCCGTTCTAATTGATACAGATGGAAAAAAAACAAAACATCCTAATTTGTTTTGGATCATTTTGCTAAATACTTTGAATTTTTTGAAGGCCTCGGTTTTATTTGCTAAAAATCTAGTCCATGTGAATCGAGAATAGTCATCTACGATTACTAAGGTATAACGATTTCCTCCATAGCTTCGTATGGCGGAAGGGCCAAACAAATCCATGTGAAGTAGTTCTAGGCATCTAGTTGTTGAAACTATATTTTTAGCCTTGTGACTTGTATGAGCTTGTTTTCCAATTTTGCAAGCATCACAAAAATGTCGGTCGTATTTTAGTTTCTATAGGTTTCTAACTAATTCTTTAGATGCTAATGATTGAATTAATTGCATATTAGCGTGACCTAATCTCCTATGCCATAGTGTGGAGTTTTCGTCTAATGTTGCAAGGCATATTTTGTCTTTCGGTTTATTTCCTAGTTTCATTACATATATTCCTCCTTTCCTAATTCCTTTTCCTATAACTTTTTCGTCTTTGATTATTTTGCTATCGTGTTCGGTAAATATTACTTTGCATTTGTTATCACATATTTGACCTACACTAAGCAAGTTATATGTTAAGTTATCTACGTGCTCAATCATTTCAATATTCGTGACGTCTTGAGAAATTGTAGCCTTGCCATAACGATTTTACTTTACCGCGCAAATTGCACCCATAGATCACGTTTCGCTTTTCCTCCGATGTATGCTTTGTATGAATAGAACAAATTTGATTACTGGTCCATGTAGTTTCTGAAACATCTACTATTAATTCTACTATTTAATCCACTCATAACCACTCATCGGGTTCCAAGTTTACTCCTAAGCATATTTCATCGGGCGCTTGAGCTACAAGGCAAGTTTCATCTTTAAGTCTTTTCTACTTTCATCGTCTGCCATTGTCGCTCTATGCTCCAACAATAAATGCCTCGCTCTTTGATCGTTGTACTTTGGCGACTTTGAACATTCCCTCCAACATGAGGTGATTGTGATCACCACATCTAAAACATTTTTTACACTTTTACCATAACCATCATTTCTACTTCTTGGAATGGTTTTCTATCGCCTTCGGTGTTCTCTTACAAATTTCCCTCGTCTCCTTAAAATTTCTTGAATTCTTTACGGGCATAGCACACTCTTCGTCTTCACTATCGGAGCTTGAGCTATCTTCATCACTTACTTATTCCTTTTTTCCACTCTTTAATGCGAAGAGATACTACTTGTTCTAATCTTGCCTTTGACCGTTTCGAAGTCTTTCTTTATTACCACTTCATAGACTTTCAAGTTTCCAATAAGTTCATCAAGAGGTAAGTTGTTAGATTCATTGATTCTCAATCAGCCGTGACGTTCGCAGCGCTCATATTTTGGATGTAATGCCCTAAGAAATTTCCTAACACAATTCTTGCTAGAAAAACCTTCATCAAGTGCTTTTAGACTAGTAATAATAGTGTTAAATTTAGCAAAGACATTATCTATTGATTCCTCTTCCGGAATCGTAAATTGTTCATATTGTTGAACAAGAAGATCTATTTTGTTAGCTTTGACTTGATTATTACCTTGATGTGATTATCCAAAGTATCCCAAATATCTTGTAATTTCTTTTGCGGTTTGACACATAAAAATTCTTTCGTATTCTTTACGTGGCAAAGCATTATAAATTACCATTTTAGCTTCATTATTTTTTGCAAGTTTCTTTTTAAGATCATCATTTTGTTTATGAAAATGTACAACTTCATCCTTTTTAGTTTCGGGATTATTTTGAATTATAGAGAAAATCACCATCGTAATAACATGCCAAAAAGAACTAGATCTTATGACTTCACATAAGTTTTCAAATCTATTTTTCCTAATAAATAAAATCCATCACTTTTCAATATGGTGGTCTTTGCATAGATTGCCCTTCTAAATATTTTTCTGATTCCATAGATCGATTCAAGTTTTAAAATACAATTTATTTTAAAAATCTTGTTTAGCGTGGCTCTGATACCAATTGTGAAAACTAGAAGGGGGTTGAATAGTTTACCGCTTTTTAATTAAAGGTTTTGAAGTGTTTGTAAAAAATTCTAGATTTGAATTTATGTGAACTCAACACTTGGCACAATAATAAAACAATATATTTATCTAAACAATTGATATGATAGTATGAGGAGATAATGTAAGACAAGAGATAAGAGTAAGAACAATCAAACCACAACGCGAGGATTTATAGTGGTTCGGTAACGAAGCACCTCTTCGCCTACTTATCACTCCCCGAGCACTTAAACCGAGAGTTTTTCTTTAGTATGTCCAACAAGCTCTCCTATGGCGGATAGAAAACCGTACATGGACACAACGTTTCTTACACCAATTTACGACACAAAGCTAAATGTCGAGTTCTAATCTTAGCTAGAACCAATCTATCACAACACAACTTCACGACTTCACAACTTTACAACTTCTTCACAACTTCAAGAATTCCTCACAACTTCGCGGCTTCACTTCACCACACTACTTATGCCACAACTAACTAACACTAGCAATACACTTGGTAAATCACCACGATCTATCTATACTTACAAAGACGCCAAGATCTAGCTACTACCACATAAAAACAAAGATAAAACAAAAGAATTGCAAGTTAATGATATGTATGCAATAAGATTACAACACACAAAGTGTGTAATACTTCATCTTTCTTCTTCACTTGAGGATGGACGTATTCTTCTCCTTGGCACTTGAGAATTGAGCTCGAAATCACTTGGAAACAAAGGCTTTTTGATTAAAAGATCAAAGATTTTCATTAAAAAAAAAAGATGTGTAGGGCTGTTTTATAACAAAAAAAATGAGTGGCAAAAGTTGAGAAAATTGTGTAATAAAAATCCAGTAATTATTAGAAACAAACTTGGGGAGCGTCTACTTAGGGGGCAGGTCCCCTTAAATAGGAGGGCGGTCCCTTAAATTTTAAGGGTGGCTGTCCGTGTATTAATTCGGCTTCCCAAGACTATGATCTTCCATTTTGTCCTTTTGTGTAGGGGGGATTTTCTAGAACTTTCTGCCCTTTTAGGTCTGAAAATTTGAATTTCAAAATGTTTATTTTGAATAAAACATTTCTTTTAATTGTAGAAAATGTTTTGTAATGTTTATAAAATGTTTATAACATTTTATAAAAGTGTGAGGTTGAATAAAAATTTCCTTTGATCATAAAATGCATTATTCATACATTTAAGTGATGTATTTGTTGAAATGATAATTTACTACTAATTACTTGTTTACGTTTAATTTTTTCGTTGAACGTTTTTATATTTTGTGATTATCAAAACGTAAAGAGGTGAAAAAATATTAGTAATGTTTTTAGGCATTATATTTTTATCAACAACTTTAGAACAGGGTTGGTGGAGGGCAAAGAAAAGAGAGTAAGAGCATAGCTGGTACAAGAGAGTACAAAGAAGCAAAAGGTAGAACATGACAAAGAAACAGCAGAGATTAAAAAGTTAATGGAAATCATTCTAGATGAAGATGAAGTAGCAATTGATGCTATACCTTTGGCTATTAAGTCTCCAAGTATTGTTGATTGGAAGATTCATAAAGAAGGAAGAAAAAGCTATTATCAAATAATAAGAGCTGATGAGAAGTCTCAAATGACATGAATACTTTAGTCACATACATGCTTAAAAGTTTGACAGGGAAGATTTGGAAACTTTGTACAAGTTGGTAAAAGCTAAATATGAGTCAACATGACCAGTGAAAGACTTGGATTTGTTATTATGGGGTGATTTGAAGACTTTGTTTGAACCATGTATAGAAGATAAAGTATGGAGGAATCAACAAGACTACAAAGTGTTGAGTTGGAAGCTATATGACTCCTGTATAGTACCTTCCTTAGGATGTCAACACATGTCATATCTATAATGTTGGTAGAGAAGAAATATCTCCTTACACCATTTACACTTCAATTATGTTGGAAATGAAGCTATGAATGCAATGAAAGTAAAATGGCTTATCAGCTTTAAAAAATCAACATGAAACACACTTAAAGAAGTAAAGACGTGCTTAGAAACAGATCATCCTCCTGGAGTTGATAAAGCTTTAAATAAGAAACTTGATGATTTTAATAAGAAAATCCAGTTTAGGGCAGTATTGTTGGGATTAAAAGTCTTCTTGATGTTCTTTGAATTACTGCTGCTCTTGTTTTTGTTAATGTTGCTCAACTAGAGTTAGTACTACTAGTGAAGATTTAGTACTGCTCAAAGACTTCAAAGAAAATATGCTAAGTGTTTACTACTGCTAGTACATATTTAGTACTGCTAGTGAATATTAGTACTGCTAGTACAAAGTTATTACTGCTAGTGAAAGTTAAGACTGCTTTTGAAGTTAATGCTGCTGAGAAGTTACAACTGCTGAGAATAAGTTAGTACTGTGTTTGTTGTTAGTACTATTTATATGATATGTATTAGTTGTTTATAGAAAATATTATGAATACTTAGGAAAGGATTGTAAGCCAACTAGGGCTCCTTGGTGTATAAAAGGAGGTCCTAAGGCATAGAGTTTGATGTACCAAAACCAAATCAATATTATGTCGTATAAGTTCTTAGGCTTCAAGGTCATTTGGTAACCCATAATACTTTGAAGTATTCGTATTAATTACTAATTAATAATATTGGAGCGTGTTTTTTTGAATTTATATGTTCATAGAATTCACTGCGCTTCATTTATAATTCTTCTTAAAATTAAAGATTTAGATTCCCGCATTATCTTAATACATTCAAACAAAGTTTCTACTATAGTTGTGTTAGATTTATCTAATATAACTAATCCTTAAACAAGCTTAAGGAATTTGATCTATTGAAGTGGGACCAACAGGGGTATTACATACTAGGGTCCTAAACGGCAACGATTCTATAGATTCGCATGCCACAGGGTGTCCAAACATGATGTGTACTCCACAAAAAGAATCATTGCAGTAACCAAGGTAAAAGTTATGAAGTGGTATGACTATGGGTATCTGGAAGAGATTGAAGTTCAAAGAGAAGATCAGAAACACTACAAGTTCAAGGAAGGTGACTTTCCAAGACTTCACCTGTATGATATTGAAGATAGGCTGCTTCTCTTAGTTCAGAAGAAACTCTCCAATCTTGAAAGAGATGTCATCTTTGACTTGGGCGTGGCATTACGTATGTTTACCAAATGTATTGTCATTCTTAGACGGGTAGAAGAGCTCAACTGGTGCAAGCTGGTGAGTCGAAAGCTACCAGAAAGAAGCTTAATTTTACAAGCCATATACATTCTGTCAGACATCACCAACATAATCCATACACTGCATACAAACACTCCTCAAGAAATATCTATTGTCGACAAGTACAAAAAAACAGTTGATTCGCCTCGGAATGAACATCTAGCAAGATATATAGTGATTGGACTCACCCATCTTTTAGATCTTATCTTTCATGCATTGCTTAAACCTGAGGATGGTGTACTTGCCAATAAAGAATAAGTATAAATTTTATATCGAAAGAAGGTCGCGTATCATGACAAGCTATCGAAAAGCTGATGCTCAAAGAAGTTTAATGAGTTGCTTGGAGAAGTTTGTTTGGTTGTGTAATAGTATTAAAGGTAAGACCTCAGACTGCTTGAACGGACAATATGAATTTTCATATTTTGTTCCACTCCATTTCATGTCATTCTCTCATAAAATATATAATTTTGAATATTTAAATATATAGTGTAGACAATTTAAAGTAGTTCATATATCAGTATTTAAGTATGAACTTTCCAAGAATTTCTTATTAATTTAAAAAATTTCAAATTAACTACACAAACACCATAATAAAACCCCTCTGAAATTAAGGGGAGTCATTTAAAATGTTCTAATAAGCGCTTATAATATATAAACTGAAACATTTTCTCCCCAAATTATTTTATATAAAATATTTTAATCAATTTATATCCAAAATATCAAGGGATTTGCTATTTTTGATAAGGGAAGAAAATGTGATTAAAATATATATAACTTGTATAATGTGATCTTAAAGACTCATGTGTAAACTCCTTTCTCGTATGTGCCAAACATTTTCGGTTATCGATGCACATATGCAGGGGGTGCATTCTGAAACGTAAAAACATCACAAGTGTACTAAATGATTTGATTTAATCAAAATAACCAGTTGATCGCTGTTTTCAATTAATTTTAAAGTCTGAAGAGCAATACCAAAAACCGACATAGTCTTTGGAGTTAAAAGTGGTTAGGTATATATCGTGTTTGTTCCTATGATCCAGAGCGAGACCGAATGGATCTAACTCGAGGACATTCCATTAGTATTTATAATAGAAGCCCGTATGAAATGATAAAAATAGGAATTAAATGAGAAAAAGGGGAAGGGAATAATGCGGGACTAAGACCGACTAGACACTATGGAATAAACCCAATAAGTTTTAGTTATGAAGTCTGGTAAGTCATTGAAGGTTGAAGAATGAAAAAGAAAGTTAAGAAAAAGGAGTGAAGAACAAAGAAACCCTCCTATACACTTAGCAGAATCGGTCAAGACATAATGCTATCAGTAAGAACACTAAGTTATTGTCTGGTATTGAAGATAGTCATCATGGACCTAGTGATGCAATGCACAACCCTCCCCAGCCACTCAAGGTTGTAAAGACTCTTGTTCTAAAACTCACGGAGATTACACTCATTTCTATTGACTTTCTCACTCTGAGATTGTTGATATTGAAAAAGAGGCAATCAGCTCCAGCCTCCGACTACTAAAACCAAAGGTGCACTATTTAGTCTAGAGCCAAAACATCATTCCATAAATCTCACAAGGGATATCTTTTTTCAAATATTTTTTGCCCACGAAGCACTGCTAAAAACAGAGTAATAACTTAAGATCCTAAGCATTATCGAACAACAGAGTGAACGAAAGTAATTCAAATGACAATGGAAATCCTTCGAGAGCAAACATCAAACAAGCTTTGCGGTAGGTAACTTGTGAGATCCTATATGGATCAAACTTTGTGATACACATTGGATATCGATTCGGTCCAGACTATGAATTGACGATTGATGAATTTTGAAATGCATAAAACTCTCGATGTGTCACAAAATCACTTTAGCAAGTGACACGTCGATTGATTTTCAAATCAATTTTTGATTCAATCGGTGATGGGGGACTTTTTGTCTTATGGTTGCACTCATACCGTGTTGTCGTGCTTTGAGACGCTTACGGTAATGAGAACGGATAGTGTTGACTGCGAAACCCTGTCAAGAGATTCTTCGGAATTCTACCTACGCTACCCTGATCACAAACAAGTATTAAACTAAATAACAGAGGGAACCAATGGTGTATACCAACCGTATTCGATGAAGTGACAAAGACACTTTCGTCCATATATGGTGTTTATCACTAACCCATTTATGCTAGAAATCCCGATGGTAACTGGTATGTGAGAAATCACATATCCTTTTTATACCAAAAATGGCCCTTAAATGAACAAATTGTGCAAATTATGCTTGTATATTGCTTGTTTTGTCATTTGTGATGTGTAGGTACGGATATTGCAAAAATCACAAGAAAACGGTCAAATCCGGACAAACACGAACACGGGAACGGATAGAGTGCACAAAAGCCAGAAGTTTTCTAGCAAAGGTCAACAAAGTCAACCTTGGTCAACCCTTGGTCAACTCACAAAAGTCAAAAACCCTCAAAATACCCAAAAGGGCCTTATTGTTAAATTCATTTTCACTAAAAGTCCTAAAACAATAACACCGTTAGTCCTTAACCATTAAAGGACTAACGGTTGTTAAGTTCCTTAATAACTAATCCCTTAAACCCCTTAACCCGGCCTAATTTCCTTCTTTATAAACCTGGGCCCAAGTCAAACAACCCATTCCCCAAGTCAAACAACCCATTCCCCGAGTCAAACACAAAATGTATAACATTTGGGGGGCGGGAAAAACAGTTTTTACTGTTCACCGTCTCCCCCATTTCACCTAGCTCAAATTAAACCCAAATTAACCCACACCCTCTCAATTCAACGTGGCTACAAGAGATTCCAAGTACTAAGTGCCATCTCATCAAGCAAAAATGTCACCAAGATCTCTTTGGTCAAGACTCTGACAAAGAATTACACGTGGGTCTTAAAAGAAACACACAAGGAAGGGAAAAGTACACTAAAAACAAGCCAAAGGAAGCACAAGGCTCGTTTAAGCAGAGGCTCTTGTAAGTTTCCTTTTTACATTTTTAGCTTAAATTTGCATTTCTAGCTTATTACTGCTTATTGCTTGCTTAATTTGTTTAGAATACCTTATCTGTGCTTATCAATGTTTACCTGTGCTTATTTAGTTCATTGCTTAGTTTAAATCTCATTTTATCAGCTTTTAGTATAAAACAGTTAAAAAACCAAAAATAGTAGCATTAGCTTTTAGCTTATTGTTCTGGCTTATTTGTTAGTTTAAAATCGTTCATTATGTCTGTTAGAAGCTTGTTATTATATGGTATTTAACTGTCAACCCTTATTTCTTAAATTTATAAGCTAAAAATGGGATTGATGAATTTAAGGGGGTGTTTGGGTCAGGCAGCACTAACTTGAGTTAGTGCTGCTAGATTCTTTTTGGTTCCTTAAATTGATGTCAAATATCACTAATAAGTTTATAAGAGTTCTAATTTAAGGTTTATTCTAGCTTTTCCTATATTTTGAGAGCTTGTTATAATGTGAAGCATGAGCATTTGATCAGTTCATTAGGGAATTTTTAGAATCAATATTGTTCTAGCTAGTTTTATTAGTCATTTTGCTTTCATTTTGTTATTTTAATAGTATAGAAGCAAAGTTTTTAAACCTGCAAAGTTTAGTTTAAACATTTGGACATCTATGTATCATTTGCATCAGCAAGTCAAAACAACCCTTAATTCCATTTTCAAGCTAAGAATTCAGCATGCAAAAGTAGTTGTTAGCTTTTGATTTTCTTAGCATTAGTAGATTGTAGGCTAGATTTCATCTTTTTGAACTTGTTTTTTAAAGATAAGCTTATTTGCCTATCTGTTTTTAAGCTGCAAAGTAACACTTTGTCTTTTCAAATACTCAGCATGTACTGAGTGTATAAGCAGATTTCATTCAGCTTTTTATTAGCTTATGTAGATTTCAAAATAATTTTCAAGAGTTGTTTTAAGTAGTGTTTTAGATAAGTTTTTTACTGTAATAAGCCAAAAGTACATAAGGATCCTTTAGCTTATTGAAAAATAAGCTCAAAAGTGCCCTTAAGGCTTGTTTGGTTAACAATTTTTACCAAACTGCTTATTTAAGATTTTTAGCTTATAAGCCCTTAGTTTTTGTTTAATTTATGTTCAGATTAGCTTATAGCGTGATATATTAGTTATCCATACTTTAATAAGGGTTAAGTAGAATTTATCTTATTAGTCTTTTCTTTAAAAAATCAAAAACATAGGTAATTCAGCATAAGTAGCTTATTAATGTGGCTTTTTCTTTGCTTATTTGATTTTCAAAATAGTTCTTGATTGCTAGGTATAGAGCTTATTGACATAAGGTTCCATTTTCTTAGTTGAAAATAAGCTCAAAAAGTGCTTAACAGTCTGTTTGGCATGAAGTTTTCTTATAAGTGCTTATTGGTTTCTTAGCTTATGACTATTAGTTTTTGCTCAAAGTTAGTTCATTCTAGCTTATTAGGTTAGATAAAGGGTAGTCTTAGCTTATTTCACTAGGCCTTAGCTCATTAAATGCTTAAGTTTTGAAAAAAGTCCAAAAATAAGCCAAGTTGTTCTGTCTGCTTTAATAAGCTGTTTTCAGCTTAATTTTGATTTTGAAAAAAGTTGTTTTCACAAAAGTTCTTAATTTTCAGCTGCTTTATAAATTTGGTTTTTAGGTTTTTGCAAAAATAAAAAAGGGAAACCAAGGAAGTTGGGGGTGAGCAAGACTCGAACCCCCGACCTCAACCTAGTCTCACCCTTTTATAAGCCTCTACACGCACACCCCTCACCAACGTGCCCTTGGGACTTTTACGTCCAACTTTGCATTATCAAACCTTTTAACCCTTTTTTGAGTTATAGTATAAATAAGCACTTCGAGTGCTATTTTGATTTTTCTCGGCTTATTGAGTTTAGCACTTTAGGATTTCTTATTTTTCCTACATCCTGCTTATTATAAGCTATTTTTAGAAAAAAAATTGGATTTTTAGCTTTAACTTTTATATTTTCCGTGAATTAATTTTGTTAAAAACTTTAAAAAATCATAAAAATTAGAAAAATAATCAAAAAAATAATTTTCTTTTTTATAAAATTTTCTTTTATCATATTCTAGGTTTAGGTTGAAATTTACTTCTGTAGGGTTAATATTTTGAAAGTTCACTTTTTAAAGAACGGGTTTTCATATCCGTTCTCTCTTTTTCTTTTTTTGGCTATAATTATTACACTCTGGTTTAGAATTTTCCTTAGCCTTTTACTTTTAAATAGTCATTTAGGATTAGAAAAAGTTTAGAAAAGCATTTAGGGTTTAATTTTAGTATTCTTGCTTATTTGTCACGTTTTCTTTAATTACCGTTATTTGTTTTTAATTGCTTAGTCGTTAATTTTTCTTGCTTGTTTAAATTGATTTTAATTGTAGATTTAGAAAATTAATCCAAAAAGTTTGAACCAATTCAAGTCATTGTCCAAATAACAAACGAGGTCTCAATTTCATAAGTCTTTGGGAAAACGACCCGGTAATCACTTACCGGTTGAACGTGTAGTATTTTTGTAAGATTTTTCCTACTACCTTTGTCCTCAAGGGTAGTTTTGGAATTTTCTATACTTTGGATATTATTACGTATATAATTGATTTACAACACCAAGTTTTTGGCGCCGCTGCCGGGGACTTGTGATTAAGATTCCTTCGTTTGCATTTGTCGATCGTGGTTTGAAGAACCTTTCGTCTTCGAAAGTTACGCTTTTGAAAAAATCAAAAATATAAAAAAAATTAAAAATATAAAAAGTAAAAAATATTTTTCTTATCTTTTTAGTATAAGTAGAAGATTAATAAATAAGAAAAATACAAAAATATTTGCTCTTCCGGATTTTTTGATTTTTCTTGTGAATTTGTGAATATAAGAAATAAAAAATTTACCAAGTTGGTAAAAGAACACCAACATATAATACTTTCAACTGAAGTATTATCCATCAATAAGTTCCCGAACTTAAGATTCAAAAATTTATTTAGGTTTTTGTTGGTAGTGTTGTTATTATATTTATAAAAAAAAACACTCCCCATCTAACCCTTTTTATGAACCAAACCCTAAAACAACAACCAAAGATATTAGAAAAACCACACATTTCCCATCAGATCGAAAACACCTCCCACCCCTCAACGAAGTATGTTATCCTCATTGTATACCCATCCTACCCCTGCTTCACCACAAAAGAACCCCAAACTAAAAACAAACTCTATTTACCCTACATAATAGTTAGATTATACGAAAAACAAAAATAAGTATTTGTATATAATTATTTTTTCCTTCTCGTTTGTTTGATTAGTGCAAGTCACT
The DNA here is from genome assembly GCA_026074375.1 of Tanacetum coccineum. Classification (NCBI taxonomy): domain Eukaryota; kingdom Viridiplantae; phylum Streptophyta; class Magnoliopsida; order Asterales; family Asteraceae; genus Tanacetum; species Tanacetum coccineum. The sequence continues at coordinate 21,217 of BQNB010103883.1, forward strand.
AAAATTCCAATATTCCAAATAATTCGAACTTCAAACCATACCGCAGACGTCGAAATAGAGGACGTGCTCCAAACGTAGTCGAACCCGAGCTTCGTACTATCGTTGAAGTTGCACCAAATGCGAACGTACATTGGAAATCTACACCGTAGCACCCACAGAAGGGTAATGGAGAAGCTATCTTTTACCATAATTAATGCTGCTCACTTAGAAAACAAGATTACATTTTTACAAACAAGTCCAAGCTAACCCTTACACGGAATTAGAGGGGAAAAACCCCACGCCAAATCAATAGTTTACAAAAGGATACCTCAGACTTTACGATTTAGAGATGAGCCGAATGAAGTTATTAATCTTATGTATGTTCCATAATCACTTATTGAGGGGAACGCTTAGATTGTGGTACTAAGAAAGAACCACCTAATTTGATCTGACTTGGTAGGAACCATCGTAACCAATTATGAGAATTCAATTTTTTTCCTCTTTCGAAAACCACCTCAATACAGAAATGAAATTTCTCATATACACAAAAAAATTCGAGGAAAATTTTAGTGAAGCATGGGAACGATTTAAGGAAATGCTTAGAGCTTGTCCCCACCACGGATTTACGGAGTTAACTCAAGTTGATACCTTCTATAACGGTTTAAACGAGAACGATCAAGACTCCTTAAATGCCGCGGCGGGTGGAAATCTTTTGAGTAAAACGACTAGAGAGGCTTTGAATATAATTGAGAATAAATCAAAAGTTCGTTATTCACGTAATAAATCGAATGTTTCTAGGATGAATACGACTTCTAGGGAAAGTGTTATAATAACGTATAGAGAATTTGATAAGCTTGCTGACCAAATTTCGCACCTTGGTTGAGATTGTTTCTAAAAAAGTTATCACTCCCGCTTCGGTTAAAGCGGTTGAGGAAATATGTGTTACTTGTAGTGGGTACTTACAATCAAGTTAACCCTCCAAATCGTGTTAGTAACCAAATGGCACCACCTGGTTTTGCTCCGGTGCAAAACAATGGTCAAAATAGGTATAATCAAAATCAAGGTCAAGGGATAAATTTTAATCGGGGAAATAATTACATGTAATACCAAGCTCAAATAACCATGGCTCCAAATTTCCAAAATCAAGGATTTCAAACCAACATTTTTCAAGTTCCTAATAATCAAGATTCAACAAGAGTTTTCAATGGAGTTTCAAGTTATACAAGATAACTAATATATCAAATGATGAAACCATGCAAAAATTAAATCACTCGTTGAAAGGAGAAATTAAGAATGAAAATTCCAAACATGAAAGAAGACTCAACAAACCGTCTTGATGAATCACAATTGATGAATCAACAAAATGTTTTTCAAACTAACTTGCAAAATATGTTAAGTGGATTCTTTCAAAACCAAGCCTCAACTTCGGGAACTCTTCCTAGTAATACCATTCCAAACCTAAAGGGTGAGATGAAAGCGATCACTACTCGAAGTGGTGTTGCTTACGAGGGACCCTCGATTCCTACTAATCCTTCTCCTAAAAAGGTAGTGAAACGAGAAACCAAGGAGACAACGGATAAAGAGCAAACAAATTCCCAAGGAAGTACCGCTCACATCTCACCTCCGTTTAACCCTATTCTGATTCCGAAACCTGATATTCCGAAGACTTTACCTAAGTCGAATATTCCATATCCTTCATGACGTAATGATCAAAAGTTCCGTGAAAAAGCTTCTTATCAAAAAGAGAAGATTTTTCAAATGTTCCAAGATTTACGCTTTGACATTAGCTTTGCAGACGCTTTATTTTTGATGCCAAGATTTGCTCCTACGATTAGGAATTTGCTCATGAATAAGGAAAAGTTGCTTGAATTAGCTAAGATACCGTTGAACGAGAATTGCTCAGCGATGCTCCTCAAAAAGCTTCTCGAAAAGCTTGTAGATCTTGGCATGTTTCTTATACCATGCAATTTTCCGGGAATGGATGTATGTCACGCCTTGGCCGATCTTGGCGCGAGCATAAATCTTATGCCCCTTTCCATTTGGAAAAAGTTATCCTTACCTAAACTTACCCCCACTCGGATGACTCTTGAGTTAGCGTATAGATCCATACCTCATCCTAAAGGACTCGCTGAAGACGTTTATGTTAAAGTGGGAAAGTTCCACTTCCCTACCGACTTTGTTGTTGTTGATTTTGAAACCGATCCTCGAGTACCTCTCATACTTGGGAGATCCTTCTTAAGAACCGGTCGTGGCCTAATTAATGTTTATGGAGAAGAAATAACCCTTCGGGTTAATAACAAAGCCATCACTTTTAATCTCGATCAAACAACGAGATACTCCTCTTCATATGATGATGTGTCAATAAACCGAATTGACATCATTGATGCAGTTTGTGAGGAGTATGCTCTGGAATTGCTAGGATTCTCTAATAATGTTTCTTCGGGTGGGAATCCCACCCCGACGTCTGAGCCGTTTACTTCCGAATTCATTTTGGAAGAAATTGAAGCATATCTTAAGGACTATTCGATTTCACCGGAAATTGATTACGCCGATTGCAATCCGGAGGAAGATATTTGTTTGATCGAAAAATTGTTAAATAATAACCCGTTTCAACTTCCTCCGATGGACCTTAAACAAAGTGAAGTGGCCGAGGCAAAATCTTCAAATGAAGAGCCTCTGGAATTAGAGTTAAAATATTTACCGTCCCATTTAGAATATGCTTTCTTGGAAGAAAACGACA
>BQNB010103884.1:5298-23935 GCA_026074375.1 Tanacetum coccineum
CTTTTTTATATATGTCTGCCCCTTTTCTCCTTTCTTTGGGAGTTCGGCTCTTGAGGCTTCTGTTCTATCTTCTTCTCTTATCTGGTGGTTTGTCCGCCGATAGAGATGGTGAGTTTAATCGCCCTTCTTCTTCTTCTTGTGTTCGTAACCACGGATTCCCTGATTTGATCTGTGCGAAATTAGAGTTTCGCAACAAAGATTGGGGATCTCTTAACGTCCTTCGATTTTGGGCGTTTTTGGATAAACGTGAATCAAATGATGATTCCAACGGGTTCGATTATCGATTCTTCAAAGAGGTGTTTTTGTTCCCTTTTTTGATGTTTTGATCTTCGTCCGTTTTTGTGATGACTTTGTTATCCAATTTATGTGGTTATAATTTTTTGTTTCGAATCTGGGAGAAAAATGGTGCCTAACCCTTTGATTTTCGGGGTTATATTTTTCCGATTATTGTTCTTGATAAGTTTGCAGGGATGAAACCCTTTGTTGCCAGTGATTATTCACTTGGTAGCAATTGTTGGGGTCTCCTTTTTTTACAAAGATTTGATAAACACAGAAGTGATTTTCTTGATTGTGTTTGTTTGAACTGCAAACTGTTTTCTGGAAAAATTTTGGTGCGGTTTGTTCTTTGATTCGAAACAGGAACACAGTAATTTCTTGACAACGGTATATGATGATTTTGGTTTAATCAACCAAAAGCTCTGATGCCAAATATTGGATCGTAATTCTCTAACTCGTAATCAAAATATACCAAAATAAAGTTTTATAAATATAAATCTGTCATCATCTTTGAATGTTTACAATCGTTGTTTATTTATACGAAATGAAAGGGTGCGAGTGAAAAGTCGCGTCCCTTAGTAAATAACTGTAAAACAGTTATGTAACTGTTATTTGTAACTGCCATTGTCAGCGGGTTTGGGATTAGCCCATATACTTGGGTTTCGGCCCAACAATAAACGAAGCCTTTCGAAAAAAGAAAAAAAAAGTGTATATCAGATACTTTCACACTAATTAATTAAGTTGGAGAATAGAGACCCAAGTTCGGGAATATCAATTTCAATAGAAGTTACAGGACTGTCCAAACATATACTACGTATGATTTTTCATATAAAACTTCAAGTAATTAATAAATTATATGTGGCTAATTTAATTACAAGCATATGTGCGTTTACATTCAATACCATGAAGGTGAAGTGGCTTCACCAACTGCATCATAAACTCATTATCGTTTCCTGGATAGCTATGGAGTTACTGTTGAACCATTAAGTAATTAGTGACATCTCTCATTCACCGTCTTGCCTTTATGGCTTTATCGTTGTCCCTCTCGTATTCATACCTTGATCTTAATAAACGTTATTGCTACTTACAAGTAGGTTGATCGATGACCATCGCACGGAATTTGTAATCATCTTTTTTCAGTTATATATACCATGTGGACTAATTATTCGCATATGCAAAAACATATCTTTGATTTCAGTTCCTCCACTAAAAAGCTATTTGTTTAGTTGAAAGACAATGTTATTACAAATTGTTAGGTGGCTTAGTGGTGTTTTGTATTCATTATCTCAACCATTTAGCAGGAGAACCTTCTTGTCCAGGCCTTTGTATTTTTTGATTTATTTCTTCTAATTTGACGAGAAGACGACTAACACTGCCTTCTTTGGTTACCTTTGGCTTTTTGCGTTACATAGATGTCACAGTTGTATCCAGCTTCTTAGCTTGCACTTCTTCGATGTTTTGTCGCAAAGATCAACCTTTTGTTTTTTCCTTTGTCTTTGGTTTTTACTTGATCTACTTCAACAAAAGGTCAAGTTATGTCATTTGTATTTACCTTTAACTTTTTCTGTCATTTATTCAACGGCTCAACAATGTTTAAGTTAACAACGCTCAAGACAAGGGCAGCGCTTTCCACTATATATTCATATTATTCACATCAAACACCATTAAGAACGTATAATACGATAAAATGAAGAAATCGGCGATTATCTATCTTGTTCTCTTTCTTCTACAAATTACGTCGATTACATCATGTGTGAATGGTCCATGTAAGTATGGTAGCAGGTTAAAGAAGAGAAACACAAGTATGGAGCACCATCTTAATAAATCAGATCACTACAACACATACAAACGCTCACTCCTTGATTCTGGCAATACAGAGGCGACGATGACGTGATCATCTCCACTATTAATTTAATAAAAATATGTTCAAAAATAATTAAACTTTATACCACTGAAGTCCAAAAATTAATATGAAATGGTTTGTGATAAAGTTATCCTTTAAAATTTCCGTCATGCGTAAAGTCGTTATCATAAAAAAAATATGTAATCGAAAAATATCGCTCGCTAAAAATATGATTACAAGGTATCCGCCGCCGCATTGCGCGGGTACCCTGCTAGTTATAGAATTAACGAAAAAATAGAACCTGCATAAACAAGTCATCCATTTTTTAAGAGGTTTAGGTCAGCAACGTACTTTCTTCTTTATGTTGGCCTTCTTTAAACACTAAATATGTTAAACCCACTTAACTCAAGATTTACTTTTAGACATTCACCACATAGCTGGACAACCAATTCCAAACCCCTCTTAGATATGGTGCTTTATAGGAGGGTGTTAATTTCTCTTAACAGTGAGTTCCACATATTCGAGTGTGTGTAAAGGTTGATCAAAAGTCAAACACCATGTTTGTAGAATATATAGCCTTTCGAGTCACTTTATTTTCTATGTCTTACGATCAACAGTATGAAGGTGGCTTATTGCTCGTTGGGTACTAAGTTTTTGGTATTTGCAGGCCTTTAATCTCAAGATGAGGCCGAATTGCATTCATCACTTGCCTGTATACCAACTGAACTATTGTTTACATGATGCCAGAGGTCTCTGTAGCTAGTGAGACACTTCATGATCTTTAATTATTCCTCACCCGGGCCTCTCGTGCAAATAAGTTAAACCTATTAACCGTAATCGCTACAGATGACTAGGTTGATTGATCATCGGCGGAATATGAACTCATTTTGAGGCATAGAAAAGATGACCTTTTTTCCTTTATCTGTGAGCTTTTTTCGGGACTTCTTCAGTGAATTTGACGAGAAGGCCAACATTTTTGTCCTTGCCCTTGGATTTTTGTTAACTTTCCATACAATTATATGGAAGATTAAGCTTCTGATTTTCTTTTCGCCTTTGGATTTTTGCTTGCCTTTCTTCACCAATTTTACAAGAAGGTCAACTTTCGATGCTGTAATTGCCTTCAGCTTCTTAGCTTGCACTTCCTCGTCATTTTGTGGGAAAGATCAACCTTAAGTTTTTGCCTTTGTCGTGGCTTTTTGCTTAAATTTCTTCAACCAAATGTCAACCTTTGTATTTTGTCTTTTCCTTCAACTTCTTCTTGCAATTCTTCAACGACCCAACAATGATTTTGTACCATTGTCAAGACAATAACAGCCCCTCCACTATATATTCAATTTCTTCACGCCCCAAAACATTAAAAATATAAAGATAAAATGAAGCAAACGGAAATTATCTCTGTCTTTCTCTTTCTTCTAGCTACTACGTTGTTCATGCCATCTGTCTATGCTCAAAGTAAGAGCGGAGGGAGGTTGAAGGGGGGAAACGCAACACTACTCGACTCTGGCAATACAGATGCGATTATGACATTTAGCAGCTTTGAGAAGGGTGGAGATGGTGGAGCACCATCTGAGTGCGATGGTCAATACCACTCAAATACCGACCCCATTGTAGCATTGTCCACTCAGTGGTACAATAACGGGCAAAGATGCTTTAATTATATCAATATATATTATAAAGATAATAGTGTACGAGCTATGGTGGTCGATGAGTGTGATTCCAATAGCGGGTGTCGTGATAATATTGTGGTTGCATCTTATGCTGTTTGGATAATCCTTCAGGTTCCAGGAAGTGACTGGGGGGAAACCTCAATAACTTGGTCCGATGCATGATACAATCTTAATCACATACGGCAAACTTGAGCCTATTTTCTTTGTGAGAATATGTACTAATTGTTATTCATTGTTTTCATTTTTCCTATTGTAATCAATAAGGTAACCTCCAATAATAAGATAAGTAATAAAGCTATTAGCTATCAGATTATGCAGTGTCCCCCCTCCCTTTTTGTTTTGACTACCTCAGTGATTATAGATTACGCAAGATTTTGAAGTCGGAAAAGAGCAAAATCGCAATTCTGCAGTTATACCATTCTTGTGTAATTGCTAGAAACAGAAAAACAATAATTATATTTTACTTTAGGCCTGAGATAGTGTCATGTAAACATTTTCGATAACTTTGGAGAAAAGATTCCCACCAACTCCTTTTTCAGAAACAATTGGTTTTCCAAAAGACAAATAATCGAGAACATGATCGACTCTGAAAGAAGGATACCAACATACTAAGAGAAAGAAATAGCCTGACAGCATGTAAGAGCCTAGGAGACACACCTAAAGAACAACATTATTATGTCCAAGACTAAGCTTTTACCATATCTATCTGAACTTGAGTCTATAGTTTCAGAAGAGTCTATAGTTTCAGAAGAGAATGCACAAGAAGATATATGTATGATTCTGTACAAAAGAAGTTTTGCAGTTTGTAAGTGTTATCCTAAGAGAGTATGTGGGAAGATGATCATCACCTAAAAATGACTCGCTGGTACTAGAAATGGTTAGTCATGGTTCATGGCACAGACTTTAAATATTTTGAAGTACTCATGCTGTAGTGCAGCCCTTGCTGTAATTCTTCTGCTGGGGTCTATGTAGAGCATTTTCTGAAACGAAATGCCAATAAAACAACTCAAACCAAAACTTTAATAAAGTATAAGTATACGATCACCGTACATGGCACGTAAAACAATTTTTTCCCATCAGCAAATTGGTTGCAGTGGGTAACATGTCAATACAGGTAAAATTTTCTGGCGGACACTGATTAAGTTGATCTCCTTTCCATTTCATATATTATCAACATATCAATATTTAATTACAGAAACGATAAATAAAATAATGATTTAAACTACGGGCTCATGAAAATTAGGAGGTTCACATTGTTTCTACTATTAAGTTAAGTTTTCACAATTATACCCGTTTGACCCGCGGGCAAAGAAAAGTATCCGAAATTGACCCGTTTTCATACAAATGGTTTGATATTCCCTCGTCTATTGTCTAGTATGGCTTAGACAGCTTCCATGCTAGTGAGTCACAAGTTTATCTGTTGTGGTATACTTGCTAAAGGGAATTTCTATTTCTAAGATGGTGGGCACAGATCACATAAAGGTAATAGACCTTTCTTCAAGACATGATAATCAGATGATAGAAATAGTATTTAGTTTGAACTTACAGTCAGGAGATCGAGGCCAAATTCATCAAGCTTTGGAACCAAAGTTGCAAGGTCCTGGAAAAAATAACTATCCATTGATTATCTAATGGCACAAATTCTAAACATTGCAGATTAGTCATTAACTGAAAAACTTATCACCTTTGCTGACCACTTTCGAAATGTGGTTTTGTAGTCACTCAGAGAAGTCACTCCAGGCCATGTATCTTCATTTGGAGTTCCCATTATTCTATAAATAAGAAAAAACAATCAGATATGAACAGAACAGGTATGTGTGTGTAGAAGAAATCAAAATTAAATGAATGTATTACTTGAAAATATGGAACAATTGGTCAATCTCAGTGTTTCCAGCAAAGAGTGGTTTCCGATTCACCATCTCAGCAAATATACAGCCAATCGACCACACATCAACAGCAATGGAATATTGTTGGGATCCAAGAAGAATTTCTGGTGGCCTGTACCAGAGTGTTACCGCCTAGAAAAAGCATAAAAATTAATGAGATGGTGTGATGATAATCGCTAAAACTGCCCGTACATAATTCACATGTATCTAGTAAATAACAATAATCAAGCAATTTGCCACCTTTTTTGGGTAGGATGTGTAATTTCTGCTACAGAACATTTCTATATGAGACTTAGAAAATTGATTTAGCTGTTCATACATGAGCTAGTCTTATGTCGTTATTTCTGTATTAATGTAAGATATAAAGTAGTATCGACAAAAGGAACCTAATCCAGTATGTTTAAGAATGGTAATGTGATTGTGATGCTAACTCAAGCGTTTTGAGATCACAGCTGTATAAAGTTCCTGCACTTTTTCACAACATTGGTTATCACGATCATAGATACTAAGGAAAAGATAACTTATTTCATATTAACTGTAACTGGAGAAATAGTAAGTTGGTAACCAGTTGAAAAACAGTTTGGGTCACAATGGGTGATTATTTGCAGTTCAAATGGGTCCCGTTGACCCAAATCACCTTCTGTCCAGTTTTATTGAAAGTTATAAATAAATACGATTAAAAGACATGTTAAGTGGCAATAATAATCTAACTTTTTGAATAAAGTGATGTACTAGTTTGTATTCCTTACAAACACACTTTTGGCGACTTTTAACTAGTTTAACACATCACAATTGGTTTCCTCTAAAAATACTACGTAGTATTTTATATGTTACCCATTTGAACCATCAGCTGATGCAAAACCATAACCCGAATACATATTGCTAAATAATGACAGATAAATCACAGATAAGTGGATTAAAGTAATTGCCACATTGCACATGTTATCATGGTTAATTCAAAGTGAAAACTTGAGATCATGTAATATACCTCATGTGATAATGTCTTCACAGGAATATTGAAGGCCCTTGCCAGCCCGAAGTCTGCAAGTTTGATAACATTTTTACTGGCATTTATCAACAGATTCTGAGGCTTTAGATCTCTATGCAGCACTCGACGAGAATGACAATAGTCAACACCACCTAGAATCTGATATAGGAACCTCTGAAAGTTGAAGAATATTACGATTAAAAGTTATAAATTGCGAAAAAATGTGAGAAGGAAATTCATATACTATAAAAGTCTAGAGACGTATACAGAATGCTATAGTAATGTACTCACTCTTACAAGCTGATGATCCTTTGAGAATTCTGGACATAATTCCATGTGTTTTTTCAAGTCCATGTCTAGGTACTCAAAAATCAGATACAATCGTTCCTCAGTATGCACGCCATTTAGTAACCTGCCACCAAAAAACTCATTCAGTATACTAAAACGATACATGGTGTATGAAACTATTGACTGTACCAAGTCTTGCACTACTCTATAAACTGCAACATTCTACATCCATACTTTGGCTAACACATACATTTGTTTATGTTAGTTTAAGATATAAGGTAGAGACATGGATGTTTACAATGAAGTTCAAATCATTTAAATATTAATTAGATTCTAATGTATCTACTACAAAGCATAAGCTATTTAAATGGACACATGACTGATGGAGCCTCTAAAAAGGGAATGCTGGGAACTGAAGCATTAACAGATTGATAAAGTTTATTCAATAGCAGAACAAACAAGTAAAAATTCTACATATATTCTGGGACCCAAGTCCAATCCGAAATGACAAATTTTATTGGCACACACAGACATACATCATCTACTAAAAAACGATTATTAGAGGGCTACATGACAATTAAATTTGCTGTCTGTTGCGCAGTAGAAATGAATAAAGTTTCCTAATACTAAAAAACGATTATTAGAGGGCTACATGACAATTAAATTTGCTGTCTGTTGCGCAGTAGAAATGAATAAAGTTTCCTAAAATTATAATATATACCTGACAATATTTTCATACTGCATCTCCTTCAACACCGATATTTCTCTTATAGCTGTGCTAGGCACTCCCTCATTTGCATCGATTGGTATTATCTTGATGGCAATAGGTTCGTCTGTGAGTTTGTCACGACCCCTGTAGACCTTACCATATGCTCCTTCACCAATCTTCTAAATCATCTCGTACTGTAGTGGCACAGAATAACACAAATCCGGTAGGATAAAAACCATAATTTGAAAGTCGTATAGAAATTCCTGAAATTCTTTACTCATACCTTCTCCATGGTCTTACTTTGGTCTGCATCAATTTATAACCAGCAAAGAAGAATACATTCATCAATAAAATTAGATGTGACCATCGGAACAAAAATAGAAAAAACCATTACCAAAACTTACTATAAAATACACAAAATCTAGCAGCTGGATTGTATCAATTATTACGAGTTATGACATTAAAATGCTCTAAACTATGAAGGAATATGCACCTATATAAGTGGCAGAACGAGTATGATTTTTTTTTTTTGGCTTTAATAACATTTCACAAGATTTGGCACTGTTCCAGTAGATGTGAGTTCAAACTGAACTTGTTTTGGTCGAGTTTTACTTATGCCAACAAATTAGTGTCCAGTTATGTCCTTCAAACATCTCTATTTTCCGCAAATACTTAATAGCTACAAATTTCTATAACTTGTTTAACTGAAGTCATCATCATACTAATTGGTGAAAACTACGAAACCATTTGGAGTATACTCACTTACAATTACCACAATCTATCAAACTGAAGTCAAATTAGCATATGCCTACATTGAACCAACAACGTTTGCTGCTATATTTTAGAAACTAAAATGTAAAGATGTCCTACAAAATTTCATCAATAAGGTTGTGCAAAAACGAAAGCTAATGATTGATTATTGAATTCTCACTAACAAATGCCTATCAAATCTAACTCCTCTAACTACGCTGACCACCTAATCATTATCTTTAATATAACAATCAAGTAAAGAAAGTATGAACAATTCATGATCATCCATGTAACTGACTTAACAAACAAATCCGAAGCAACTACATCTACAATCTCGAAACCAAAAACCTTATCAGTTATAACATTAGGTTCCTAAATCAATTTTTATTCAAATCTAATAACACTTATTAATCACTAATCTCAGATGATGCCGTATATACCGAAATCTGCAAAACGAGTAAAAATTCAGTTAAACGATCTCGAACTAACGACAATAAAACCGTACATCAGTCAACATACTAGCTAGATAATCATGTCAAATACTGCCCGTACACCTAATAACTAACTAGCCTTTTTAACATAAGATCTGATTTCGATAAACGTGTGTAACACAATATCTCAACTTTATTCAACAAGCGATGAGATAATATAACGCTATATACAACAATCATTCATTCATAAACGATAACATAACAAAAACGGCAAAATGAGTAACAGTTCAACTAAATTATCTCAAATTCACAACCTCAAAATGCGCACAATTTATAACACTAAACTAACAGAGTTCTTCTAACTAGAGGTTGAAGTAATTAACTACACTTATCTACATCTAACACATGTAACACAATTAATATACTGAATACAGAAAAACGAGTAATAATTCACTTAAACGATCCCGATAATATTTTGTACAACGAGACTCGCACAATCTACGTCACTCAAAATCCTTGATAATAAAGTAAAACGCTATTAGCATGCAACAATAGTCCGTAATCATCAAAAATAGTAATAATTCGCGTAAAATGCGCATACTCAAAATACAGCAAAACTAAGTAGATGATAGTTAAACGATCGTGATTTTACGACAACATAATGCGGAGAGTTTAAGTCACTAAAATACTTGATAATTAAGTAAAAATTGAACGTAAGTAACTAATTTGATCAATGTGACATGATTAGCGCGAAAATTTCGAACTAAATTTACAATGAGGATGAACGTAATGAAATGTGAGCCCTAATTTTGAGAGAGAGTTTGTTTGTGTAGTAAACTGACCTCTGTGTGTGTGTGTGTGTGTGAAGAATGAGCTGATTGTTTGTTGGTGAAGAATGTGTGTCAACGTCTGATTCTTCCGATTTATATGTAACGAAGCGCGTAATTGGATGGATATTTTTTACACCAAATAAATTGTACCCATGGTACCAAATTAATATTCCACTTTTTTTAAGATGTTCAAATTTTGTTATATATTACTATTTTCGTCTCAATTTTTTTAAAATATCTTAATTTAAATGTCTACTACTAAAAATAATATGAAAGTTTAATCGATTTACCAAGTTTGATTGAACTTATTATATTATCTTTAGTAGAAATTTTAATTACAATCTTTAAAAAAATATATTCATTCGGTCAAGGATATAAATATCATTATAAAAAAAATAATACTAATAATAAATTGTGTTTTTAAGGAGACAATTATTTTGAAATTAAGGGAGTAGTGTTTTTTTAACTTGGATATGGCTATGTTTGGCAACGGGCTTAAAAAGGTTTATTGGGCTTGACTTTTAAAATAAGTTAGCTTATAATATAAGTCTCATTTGTCACGCGGACTTATGAAGAGCCGTAAGTCATAAGTCTCCATAGTGTCACAGGGCCATCGTTTTGACCCCGCGTGGCGTCCTTACACCTATAAGGACCAGCCATCCATCCCGCGTATAATAGAGGTTCACTGGTTTCATCCCGCCTTGGACTCATCAGGGGAGCGACCCCAACTCCCGACCAGTGTGGTGCCATATCGAGTGCTCTATTCGTGGCACGTACTACACCCTTACTGTTGGGGTACACCAACAAGACCAACAGGAATAAACCAGCAATCCTCGCATCCATGTACGCCATCCAAGCATAACCCGACCCTTCAGAATTTGGCTCGTGACATTCTCCCACCACCATTTCATGCACGACCTCGTGCATGGTCATTCGCACCGACGAACGACATCCTTCAAATGATTTGGCTTTATTCCGGCTTCACGGCTTAAAGGGACATTCGACTTTCAACTCTTTGGGTCCCAGCGTGCAGCGACTACACTCCATCATGGATTAGTCCATTACTCTTTCTGGCGACTTAAGGTCCAACGTGCGGCGACTGTCATCCACCATTTGGATTAGTCCATTACTCCTTCTGGCTTCCATCGAATGCGATATTGTGAACTCCACACAACATCATATTGACTCATCAATATCCCGGGAGATCACTCCCACCACCTTTGCGCAGCCAACACTTTTAAGAACTTTTTGGGAGAACAACTTGAACGATTCTGCTTCGGTCCGCCTCGGTCCGACTTGGCATTGATACCACTTGTCACGGGGTCATCGTTTCGACCCCGCGTGGCGTCCTTACACCGATAAGGACCATTCATCCATCCCGCGTATAATAGAGGTTCACTGGTTTCGTCCTGCCTTGGACTCATCAGGGGAGCAGCCCCAACTCCCGACCAGTGTAGTGCCATATCGAGTCTGCTACTCATGGCATGTACTACACCCTTACAGTTGGGGTACTCCAACAAGACCAACAGCAGCAACCTCGCATTCATGTACGCCATCCAAGCATAACCCGACCCTTCAGAATTTTGCTCGGGACAATAAGCCCAAGCCCATATAAAGAGGGGCTTATAGTTAGTCAAATTACTTAAATACATTTCAAAATATAATGTATTATCATGTAAAAGCTATAAATATATTTGAATTTAATTTTATAAAAATATAAGCTTTAGTTTTCAGCTTATAATATAAACCTCAGCCCCGGCCCAAACCTCAACCCATTACGCTAAACATACCCTTAACTCTACTTTTATAGTATGCATTTGTTTGGCAGGTTCTTGACTTAGGAATGAAATGATATCCTACATTTGATGTTTGGTATATCGACAAACCACCATATGATTTAGTGCTAAAGACTTACACTACAACAATGGAGTCATATAGCTTCAAAATTTTATGGAGACCATAAAAGTGGTAGCTAGGTAAGGGCCTGGGCCCACATTTTTAACTTAGTTTTTGGTCAAATTGGAGAAAACTGGTCTCACCCAAATCGCTACCACAAATGTGGTCTCAACATTTTATGCATTAAAAACATTGTTTATTCTTTTGTTAAACACATTTTTTTTTGTAAAAATCACTTTGCTGCCACAAATGTTGTTCAACACTTTATGTATTAAAAATCTTATTTTGTTCTTTTGTAAAAGACAAATTTATTTTGTAAATATCACTTAGCGACCACATATGTGGTCACAACCTTTTACTCATTAAAAAAACATTTTCATTATTAAAATTTGTTTTTTATAAAATTGTTTTCTGTAGAACGACATTTATTTTTGTAAAAAGGCATATCGCGACCACATATGTGGTCGCAAGATTTTTTTAATTAAAATTAATGTTCTTTTAGTTATTACAAAAATCTTGAAAAATGTGGCTAACTAATTTTAGTTATAAGAAAAGGTTATTTAATTTCTTATTAAATTTATAAAAAAAGTTTTAAAGAAAATATATATAATATTAAATACAAAACACTTTAAAGGGTAAAATATCTAGCGAAATTAGAAGCGATTAAATTAACTTGAAAGTGTTCGAAATCGAACGGTGTTAAATTACATCAAATAACTAAAACGTACGAATTACATTACTAATCGATTATCGTTTAAACATTAAAACTACTCCAAACCAAGTTTTCCCATGTCATTATAAAGCTCGTGAAGTAGTGCAGTTGAATCAAGTGTGTGGTTCTCCAGATGCCTTTCCATTTCTAATGTTGTCTTGAGTACCATTATTTTTCCAATCAAAAACTTACAGTTTGAGCACTCTGCATTTCTAGAAGGCCCCTGAGAATAATTTGGAGGTGTTGAAAGTCCTGGAGAATAACTTGGAGTCGTTGAACCTCCAGGAGAACCGATGAGTAGACGAATTCGTTCCTCTTTCCATAAAAAAAATTAAATCCATAATCATTTTCCCGAGGCTGTTAAAGAGCAAAGAACATAATTTTTGACAACTAACCAAATTATTTATATATTAGAAAAATAAAAAACATATAATTGTTCACCTTTGATAAAGGACATGCGTAGTATAGTTTACCAGGGGTGTGAGGTTGATGTAATTCTCGCAGTACTACATTTCCTCGTTCACAAGGACACGCAAAAGCTTCATGTGGCACCATCTTCATAATAACAGTGGGTATGTTGGTGGTTGTGAGTATAAGAGTGTGTAATGTGTTGATGGTTGTAAGGATAAGTGAGTAATGTGTTTGTGATGATACGAGTTAACCAAATATGCTTTTATGGTAACAAAGAAGACCTTTTGGCGGGAACTTCTGGCGCCAAAATTGTGGGAATAAGAGTTAACCAGGTCGTGGTGTCCATAAAGTGGCTGGAACTTTTGGCGCCAAATTTAATGTATAAGGATATCGACTCCTCCGTTTAACATCTCATGTATAACGATATCATATCGGCTCTCCCGTTTAACATCTTATGTACATCGATATCATATCGACTCGTTCGTTTAACATCTCATGTATAACGATATCATATCGACTCCTCCGTTTAACATCTCATGTATACCCATATCGTATCGACTCGCCCTTTAAACATCTCATGTATAACGATGTCCTATCGCCTCTTTCGTTTAACATCTTATGTATAACGATGTCATATTGACTCTTTCGTTTAACATCTCATGTATAATCATATCATATCGACTACTCCGTTTAACATCTCATGTATAACGATATCATATCGACTCATCCGTTTAATATCTTATGTATAATCACATCATATCAACTCATTCGTTTAACATCTCATGTATAACGATATCATATCGACTCGTTCGTTTAACATCTCATGTATAACGATATCATATCGACTCCTCCGTTTAATATCTCATGTATAATCACATCACATCGACTCCTACATTTAACATCTCATGTATCACGAAATCATATCGACTCGTTCGTTTAACATCTCATGTATAACGATATCATATCGGCTCGTCCGTTTAACATCTCATGTACAACGATATCATATTGACTTGTTTTTTTAACATCTCATGTACAACGATATCATATCGACTCGTTCGTTTAACATCTCATGTATAACGATATCATATCGACTCGTTCGTTTAACATATCATGTATAAAGATATCATATCGACTCATCTGTTTATCATCTCATGTATACCGATATCATATCAATTCCTCCGTTTAACATCTTATGTATACCGATATCATATCGACTTGCCCTTTAAACATCTCATGTGCAACGATGTCCTATCGACTCTTTCGTTTAACATCTAATGTATAACGATGTCATATCGACTCTTCCGTTTAACATCTCATGTATAATCATATCATATCGACTCCTCCGTTTAATATATAATGTATAATCATATACTCCTCCATTTAACATCTCATGTATCACGAAATCATATCGACTCGTCCGTTTAACATCTCATGCATAACGATATCATATCAAATCGACCTCCCGAATCATAAACGTGAGTTATTTATTAATTAAACACATAAACAATTTAAAAAAAATAATAACTTTGAGACCACATATGTGCAGGGGCGGAGCTAGGATTTTAAGTTAGGGGGCCAAATATTTTTTGTTCAAATCATAGTTCGAAGAAATATAGCAAAACGTGTTAACAGTTAAAATATGAACATTATCAATCTGTTGTAGTCTTATTTCTATTTCCAAACGATGTTAACAGTTAAAATCCTAGTTGACTAAACTTCCTTTTGTACTTTACAGAAACCATTAGAATTGCTAACTCTCTTAGATGAAGAATCCACATTCCCTAATGCAACTAATATGTCATTTGTTGACAAGATAAAGCAGCATTCGAAGTCCAATCTGTGTTTTAAAGGAGAACGAGGCAAAGCATTCACAGTTCGTCATTATGTTGTCGAGGTAAAATAAACACCTTGAATAGATGACGATTGAAGTATTGTTGCAGTTGCTCATTGGCATGATTAATGCAGAGATGCTCTAAACTATTTACCTACAAAACTTAAAAGAAGGATGCTTGTAAAACAATAGTAAAATAAACACTCGTTTCGATCATGTGTTTAGATGTATAAACCTAAATACCCACAGAAGTAAACAAACTAAAATCTCAATTATGGATGTCAAAGTTGCTTAAAAATGACAATATTCGAAAAATGACACCTGCAAATTAAACAATTACTTTAAACACACAGCTTGTTCTTCATCATAATCAAATAAATAAATATCAATCATCAATCATCAATTATTAATAATAAAAGGGAAGTCAAATAGTGTATACGCAGACTAATCAAAATTGTGATCTCAAAATAAAACATAAACCAAGTCAAAATACAAAATTACACCTAAAACAATTCAACTTCAATCGAACTTCATTTTTATAAAGAAAAATAAGCGAAAAAGACAAAGTTAATCTCTATGTCATTAGGAAATATATACCTGCCATGTGGAAAGATTTGAGAAAGGGGTATAAAGATGTAATTGCTCACATCAAGAACACTAGATAATGATGAACAAGCAGATGATCATCAGTGAATGAAGACAACATGAAGATTGCATAGAAAGAGGGATATTGGGGGTTAGGGATTGAGTGGGTCTTTCAATTTGTGCAAAATGTGCATCCCACGTGACTTGAGTTGGGAGGGGTCGGCTTTTAATATTTCTCAAATAAGACATTTTGGCTATATGATAATGGGCTTGTTGGGCTGGTTGGGGGAGGCCTGGCACCCACCAGTCACCCCATCCCCTCCGCCCCTAGGCACCCAAAAATTTAGTGGTGTGAGGTTTATGGTACACGACCGCGATATACATCGTACAACTCAAAACAACGGGGTTTCAACACCCGGGTCTAATGGAGAAACGTACTATGGTTAGCTGGAACAAATTCTGGAGCTCACTTATATCGGGTGTAACAAGGTTGTGTTGTTTGGATGTAAATGGTTCGACATTAGTAACGTCAAACGTTTTTACATTAAAGATAACATAAAACATATTAACACTTCTAGTGCTTCTACCGCTCTTTATCGTAATCAACCATGCATTCTTGCGACACAGGGAAGACAAGTCTTCTACCTTGATGACCTAGCTAGACGACC
Source organism: Tanacetum coccineum (assembly GCA_026074375.1). NCBI lineage: Eukaryota > Viridiplantae > Streptophyta > Magnoliopsida > Asterales > Asteraceae > Tanacetum > Tanacetum coccineum. Next base: position 21,070 of record BQNB010103884.1, read on the forward strand.
ACTTCATTAGAAGGCCGTCGAAGATGTTAATCATACAAAAAAGTGGCACCGGGACACAATCGTGGTAGAGGACAATGAAGATGTTATACATGACAGCACTTCATCAGATGTTGCACTGTCCGCGGATTTAGATGATTTGGATTTTACGAATATAGGTATGAATGATGAATCAACAGAAGTGGATGCCCTTACAGATGATGATAATAATGATGATCCTGATATTATTTATGATGAAGATGATGTTGCGACTGATATTGGGATGATGAAGAAGATTTTGTTGTTGGCTCTGATGATGAAGTTGAGCCTGTTCGTGTTGAAGTTTATTTTAGTTCGAAAGAAGATTGATCTTAAATTGTAATTTGCAAAATAAAGTTTTTTAATGTAACGAAATAACACTTCATTGAATGAAAATTTTGTTATATAATTACATTTGTTTACTTATATGAATGTGTATATTTATTATAATGTTCGTATGTGCATTAATTGTTATATGAAATTGTATGTTCTTATACTTGTACTTTTGCAGATGGCGTGTATAGGTGGCCGATCACACGGTGGTGATGCAGGCAGTGAACCACCTCAGGAGCCAAATCGGATACTGAACCAATGCGAAGGTAAGAAATTGTCGATTATTTTATAAACTTGAATTTTGATTACTTGTATTTTTATGACTCCTCACTTATATTTGTAGGTTCGGTCGTACGCGGCACCACAACAAACAAGGCATTTAGGAAGGCCATTAGCAAAAATAAGAATCGCCCGCTACCGCTCGAATTCGACGATAAGGACCAGAAGACTTTTAAAGCAGTGGGCGATAATCAACACCATTTTTACAACTATATCGGGGAACTTCTTTCTAATTTTCCGTTTAATTACGATAGATGGGCTAAAGTTCCAGAAGTGCATAAAACCGTGTTAATACCCAGCCTTGAGGTCTTGTTTACTTTATTTTTATTTTTATTGCTATCGTTTGTTTAGATATGTGTGTTTATATGACTATATATTTATTTGCAGGGGTTTTTCGACTTGCGGCGACATTTAAACGACCCGACTATAATAACCGTTCGCGGCAAGCTGCATACAATGGGGTCACTAGTCCAGGCTGGGCTACAATGCAGTTTCAAAGATCAGTGGAAAGACAAGAAAAACAAGCTTAAGGCAAAAGGTTTTTCGAAATATGATTCAGGAGGCAAGGGAAAAGCCCCCACCGGATGACTGGAAGAGATCAGCGGAGGAATGGCAGGAACTAATCGACTTTTGGACTGATCCAAAACGGATGGATATTGCGAAGAAGAATGCTCAAAACAGGGCAAAAAAGAAAACTAGAAGCCATCAAGGATCTAAGTCGTTTGCTCAAGGACGCCATGAATTTGTAAGATTCTTTATAATTTTTATGTTTTTTATAATGTATAGTTTTTTTATATTTTGGTTAGAAATAATAAGCAGCTAGCTGGTCTTGGTGTTGCTTAGATGGTCTTGTTGATGGTTCCATATTAGGCTTATAATCAAACATGGGTGCATAAGAAAATGAGTTATATGCATCCATGTTCATTAGTTGATCATCAAATGAGTTGAATGGACACTGAGAATTAAAACAAGGGTCCTCAATTCTTGACAATTCCGAAAAGCCTCTGAATTGTGTAATCTTCATAAATATTTTGGTGATTAATAATAAGGACTTAGTGAGGACCCCTGATAAAATTTGTACCAAATCCACTCTTTGCGACGATAATGAAACAACAACAATGTATGTATCAACACAAATCTGAAATAGCCATATGAAGAACTTGCATGAAAATTCAAGAAAGCTTATACCTTTTGGTTAGAAAAATAAGCAGCTAGCTAGATGGTTATTATGGTTTTTGTAAAATGGTTAGGTTCTACAGAGGTTTTATAAGTCTAGATTGATGTAAATAATAGGGTCCACACCAAGTGTTGTTTACCATCTTATGTGAACTAAGATGGCCGAATTTGAATATATAGATTAAACAAAGATTGACAATTTGAACTAGAAATAATGGTAATCAGCACATCATTGGTTGTTTTTAATCTTTTTAACTAACGTGTATTAGACGGAATAAATGTTTAGATTTATGGAAACTAGCTAGCCAGGTGTATCAAGATTTTTGTTTTATACAGCTTAGTTGCTATAGGATTTATCTATTCATTGAGACTTCATTTTCTATTGTTTATATATAGATGGAGCGGACCGGGGAATATGAGGATGTTATCAGTCATTGGAAGGACACACACACTAATAAAGGTGGTGTGTTTAAGTACAAGAATGAAGAGACCCTCTATGTAAGAATTTTTTTTCTTAACATACGTACTCATCATGTGTCTTGAACCAATAACCAAGCAACCTTTCGTTTCATTGTTATATTAAGAAAAAATTACATGTTTCGTCCTTGTGGTTTCCATAGAAATCATATTTCGTCCCTATTCGATTTTAATTACACTGATGGTCCATATTTTATCAAACATGTTTCACTGATAGTCCCTATTCTGGAAAATAGGGACTATCCGTGTAACAAATTTCAAATAAATTAATTACACAGTTGGTCCCTATTTTGAAAAATAAGGACCAACAGTGCAATTAGTTTAAAAATTAAGGACCATCAGTGTAATTAAAATCAAATAGGGAAGAAACATGATTTCTGGGTAAAACCACAAGGACGAAACATGTAATTTTTTCTATTTTTAATATAACGCAGAAATGTGACTTTCAGTTTCGGCCCGTTATCATGCGATTTTAAAACTAACAAACCTCGCGACAAAGTAAAACGACATTCCGAACAACTTTTATGTTTCGCCGGAAGGCTGAAATGGACTCGAAAGTGCTCAAAACGTCCCTTAAAAATTCTGC